>QJPP01003346.1:0-90000 GCA_003996215.1 Jaltomata sinuosa
AAAATGGGTCAAGAAACTTGGGCCAAAATTACCCTTTGCTTGGGCCTCAAAAGGGTTAAGTTTTGGGGCTGATTTTGGGCTTCTCTTGGGTAAAAATGTGGTCAATATTGGTGGCTAACTTTTGTAGTTGTTTGGGCCAGATTTGTTGTGCTTTGGGGGCCAACTTTAAGCTTCATTTGGGCTACCATTAGGTCTAATAATCCATGGTGTTGCTGCCCGTAATCGGCCCTCGGAACTTAGTTCGTTAGCGTAGGTAGGTGATGCACCTACTTGTCACCTAAGAGCTTAGATAAGTCAAGCAAGTACCTCACTTGTTTTATCTCATTTTCAAAACCCTCATCCTTATAATTTAACTTAACACTTATATATATTTGACCATTTCAAATTCTAGGCCAAAGTACCCTTTCACAATCTCGAACTCAAATACCTTCGTCGATATTTACTTAATCACATAGGTTTTGAAAGGTACGGGGTGTTACACATAATATCCACGTATAATCAAGAAAACCCAGAGTACTGTCATGGGCCGCCAGAGCTCACCAATATAACAATTTCTACAAGTAAAACCTGGTATATATACAATGGAGGGGCCGCCAGAGCTTATCAATATAATCCCATAACCAATGGAAAGCAAGGTTCAAATCGTCTCTCGACCAAGTGTACAAAATAGAAGTATTTTCCCATTTCTAAGTCAGTAAAATAATGATGTACAATTTCTCCTTAACCGCACAAGTTTATAGAAAAGAAACCGTTTTTCCTCTTTATCAACCAAAAACATTTATCAAAATAGGACGCTCTCCATGGAGCTCCAATCATTTAAAAAGGAAATATTTTGGGTTTTAAACATTAGCGGTCAACTTAAATCGGTAAAATCTTTCCTTAATTTGAAAACCATTTGTTAAAAGAAGATTCCCTTATCAAACCATTGAGCCAATCGATTCCCGTAAATTCGTACCATTCAGTTCCCTTCAATCTGTACCATAAACCAATCATATGTGAAAAAGAGATGAACACGAATCAATTCAAATGTATGTATGTATGCATATGATACACGCAGATAAATCAAGATAGGGCATTTCACCCTACATAACAATAGCTTACTAACCTGGACTCCAACCAGCCCAACACCATGGCCTTAGGCCCACAGATCCGAATACCAAATCCAACCATAAGAATATAACACGATAAGAACAACCAGAAAACCAAGTAAGAAACTACCCTACCTTGAACTATATCCATCGGATGCTAAGGCCGACTATTCTAGTACAAATACTAAAAGGGAACACTACAATCTACCAAACACCAAGGGACCCGCCTAAGGAAATCAACTAACAGAAACTAAGCATAAAGCGTATAACAAATAGAAACTTAAGCAAAGCACAGCCATACTTACCTGGCTTCTGCAAGTCCCATGTCTACAGCCTCAGGCCCACCATTACTAGATAGAACACCAAACCAACAAGAATAATAATAATAATAATAACAAAGCAACGATAACATCTACTCTATCCCGAACCTTTATCTAATTCTAGGCTAAGGCTCCCTAATCTAATAATCTCAACCACACGTAGTCTAAACTAAACTAAGGCATCTGACCCTAATCCCAAGGATATTACACCGCCTACACCAAGTCTTAAGGAAGAGCTACAGCCTATACTAAGGATTGCTAGCCAAAATCTTACTCTAGAGCACCTAAATCACCTATAAGGATCAATAAGCCTACTCATAACCGTATCCAAACCACAAGATCCCACCAACCATTAGCAAGTTATTATATTCATACCTCATAGGAGCAAAGTCTAAAAAATAGTAAACCATAAACTACCAGAAAAGCTGAGCACGCGCGCACAATCCAATCCACAAGACCGGAGCCTATCTCCCCCAAGAAGTATTCGCAAGCTGACCCCCACTATCATAACTATGGTCTACACGTCAAAATGAGACTAACGATACCCATAATGCTATAAGAATAGTCGGGTCAAAATTTGGGTCACCGGCAGACTCGTGGGCCCCGTAACTTAAAGACAGAAATGAAAGAGCGCACGATGATCACAATGACCCAAGGAGTGCATGCCCAAAATATAGAGGGAATTGGGCAAGAAATTCGGGCTAAAACAGCCCACCCAAACCAAGAGAACAAAGAGGGAATTTGAAGGAATTAAATCAAAAGTTAGCAATAAAACTTACCAAATTAAGGCCGAAAAATATCACGCAGCAAGGATGTTTCTCCTCCAAGAGATTTGATGAGCAAAGTGAAGGAAATGGAGGTTTAGAGCGGTTATAATGGAGGAATCGGAGTTTGGGAGTTTAAACAATTAAAAAGAGGCTTAATTTAATATATTCCTAGTAGATATCGCAAATGTGGCACTTTTATCGCTAATGCGGAGGCATAGATGAATAGTGACCTCCACAAAGGCGGATAAATCACCACAAATGCGAAACTTTGCAATATTGGCCAAAATACTGCAAAGACGGCAAAAACATCGCAAATGCGGTCAAATTCCGCAATTGCGGACCCACCAGACACAACAAAAACCAGCAATAGCCAAAACTTCTACGGGGTATTTCGGGAACAATCGGAACCCGATACTCAAAAACTAATAGTTCTATTAGAGTGGAAACGACGTTCCAGACTCAACAGAATTGATGAAACTTGCATACGAGGTCATATCGGAGGAATGTTGACCTAAGTCAACACTAACTAATGCCAATCAAACATCCAAAATGAGCCTGGCTCACCCAAAACCCAAACCAACCAACTACCTAACACAAACTCGGCATTCCGGAGCTAATAGTGATGATGGAATTTCCATCTGAGGCCGTCTTCTCTGAATATTGACCAAAGTCAATCCTTCAAGCCCAACTAGCTTGTAAACACAGAACGATAGAAACTTCCAATTGGAAAAGCTCTCGGATCCCGACTAATGGTCCAACTAGACCAAAGTCCGCGCTCCAGAGCTAAGAAACTATCAGAATTCGATTCCGAGCGCATTTACCAAGAATGTTGAACGAAATCAAGGATTTCCCAAGTTAGAGTTCTAAAATAGGGTAATGGTCATAACGACTAAACGAACAGCCCGGGCACCGAAACTTTTGTCCCGACAAGTCATAAAAAACCTATAGCCATTGCGAAATACTTAAAATAGAGAAAATGAAAGAAAACAGAGAAATGACATGGCTGGTCATTACAACATCCACTACTAAAATAACTTTCGTCCTTGAAAGTTAAGAAAAAGGAAGTACTCAAAGGCTAAGAAATAAAAAGATACCATGTTCGTGAGTCAAGCTAGGACTCCTGAGAAGCCTTCCCGATCGGCCAACGGCCAACGGTAAGATAACCAAAGAAAGTTTACTAAAACCTTAACTAAAAACCAGCCAAAATAGGAAAAACCACAAACTATAACTGGTCAAATAACTTAAATAGAACCCCAAAAGAAAACATTCAAAAATCACCAACACAACATAAGAACTACGAATACCAAGGCAATCATCACACAAAATCAAAAACCGTGCTAACACAAAGCACAAAATCCACTTCCTCTAATATTTTAACCAAAGAGTCCTAGATCAGAAGACCCTTCTGTCTATCCCAAAACATAAGCATTCAAACCATAAAGTCAAACACAAGACAAACGCTTGAGTTAAACTCGAGAAACATCAACATACCCATCAGAAGGCTCGGACTCCTACCTTACTCTACCTCCATGAAGCAGTCTAAAAAGTCGATCTCAACAAAAAACCAAACACTAGTCCTACTAAACATAGAAACATAAAGACCTTCTCGAGACATACCCACTATGACCAGATTAGCCTACCCTAACTTACCTTTGGTCCGCAGATGGACAACTGCGGTAAGATCACCTGAATAACCCAAACTTACCAAAAATAACCAACTGAAAAGAAAACACCAGTATTTGAAAAAGAAAGTAACCAGGCAACCCATACTGAAGGACAACCTTCCGAATATAGATTCTAAACCAAACCCTCTGAACCAAACAATGCGTGATCTGGCAAAAGGGACTAGGCTAGGTCTGCCTATCCAACCAAAACCCAAGAACACCAGAATCAAGCAAGAAATATAGCAAGTATGCGACGAAGCCTAAAGTCAATCCTCCAACCATTAGGGAACCCATAGAACTCTGGTATAACCGCTAGAAGGGAACGGTCTCCTGAATTGATCTAGCCAAAAGTGCCGCGAATAGAGGAAGTCTTCAAAAAGCCTCTTGAAATAGTTCGCTAACCTGCAAGGTATGAAACACAACCAACTCCTAATCTACTCCTCCCTAATTCTCGAGTAAGCTCAGCTGCCACCCAAGAATACTGTAGTAACTTGAACCCGAAAAGGATCTGAATACGATGCTCAGTAATCTGCAACCACTAATGGGGCATGGGTCAAACCAAAGGACATAGCTGGGAACTTATAAAGTACCGAGTCCTGAGGTAGTCCTTGGAATGCCTACCACCTTGACCCTTAACAGAAGATAACCCAAATCGCGAGCTCTGAGTTTAGAAAAACACTTCTACAACCTGAACCTTCATCAATCGCAGAAACTGACCCAAAGGAAGAATGCCGGAACCAGCACCATAAACAAAAGCAAGACAACCCAACAACCCAGAATTGCTAGGTGCTAAGATGGTAAAACCAAGCCTAGAATTTCTGTGGAAGCCCACCTACCATAACTACTAGGCCTACCACTCTTTGCAACCCATGATAGTTACTACCCAAAAGCCAACATACTCGATCCACTACTAAAAGAATTCTTCTACAAGGTAGCTATATACACAAGTAACACAATCTCACCATGTGAGTCTGGATGAGAAGTAATGTAAGCAGATTTATATAAGGACACACAAACCCCACATTAAACAATACCAAAAGCTCACTGATGATAACAAAATTGTACCTATGATAGAAGCATCTGTGTGACTTCGTCTGCCATGACTACTCAACTAATACGACTGGGGACCATCACTAACAACCTGGGTACCATCCCTACTAGTCTGTGCACCGCCCCTAGCCGGTGATGCTGGAACTCAGAGGTGGTGAAACTCCCTGAATCTCGGACAAGTCCTAGCAAAGTGTCCGTGCTCACCACAAACATAGCAACCCCTACTAGAAGTGCCCCATTGAGAAAATCTGGCTGAACCTGACTGGCCACCACGGCCTGGATACCTAGAATGTAAACCTCAAGAAGTCTGACCTTAACCCCGACTAGTCTGCCCACTATGCCTCGAACAATCATTCCCTAAAATTTGAAATGCTACACGAACTAGCTGGCAAAACTAGAAATGTCGTGGGTGAACCACACGGGAGAAACCTCTGCCACGAAACTGAAAATCGCTAAAACCACCCTGATGGCGAGGCCTCTTACCACTTCCTCTACTGGCCTCAAGACATATACCCTCAATAACCCGTGCATGAACAACAACCGCAAGGAACGTACCCCCTGATGCCATTAGCTTCTCTATAGCCAAACGAAGTGGTAGATCCAACCTTCTGACAAATTGGCGAACCCGCTCATGCTCTGTAGGGAGAATCATAGTAGCATGCCTAGACAACTCATGGAACCGTGCCTCATACTCAGAAATTGACATAGAGCCCTGCTCTAACCTGGTGAACGGATCCCTCAACCTCTCCCTCACGCTGCGAGGTACAAACTTCTCTAAGAAAGCCTCGGAGAACTTAGTCGAAGTCATCAGAGGTGACCCGACTGGTCTGCAAGCAGTATAATATCACCACCACTGTTTTGCCAAACCATCCATTTGAAATAAAGTGTAATCAGCTCTGTGATACTCAACTAACCCAAGGTTATGAAACCTCTCCTAGAAACTAATCAAGAACTCGTAAGCACCTCCCTCGGGGCACCGGAAAACCTTGGAGGACCCAATCTGATGAACCTGCCCAGCATTTTTTGCTCCTCAATTGACATAACTGGCCTAGCTGCAATAGGCTGAGTAACCAATGGAATTGGAAAAATACCCAAATGGGGAGCCACAACAGCTAGTTGTGCTCCTAGTCCCTAACTACCATATGCCGCTGTCTGGGCTGAAGTCTGTGTCTTAACTCTAATCTACGAACCATCAGGTGCACTAGGTAGAGTCTCGGCTCATGACAAACTCTCAAATAAGTTAAGAATCCTGGCTAGAATACCCTAAAGGTCATGTGAAGCTACAAATCCTGCTAGAGGCTGAGTTGACCCCACGCCCTCCGACTGAAACTAAATACCCTCCACCCTTAACTCTAGTAATCGCACTCCAGTAGCAGGCGCATGAGCCTCATCCAAGCCTGTTGTCGACCTCATCATAACCATCTAAGAAGGAAAGGAACAATTGAAGTTTAGACATTAATGGAGCGAAGAACTCACAATAAGGAATCAACAAGATGGAACTTTTCCTAAGGATGCCCAATAGCCTCCCGCAGATAGGATACGGACGTCATAGTACTGATCCGCTAGACTCTACTTGACACGTGCCCTTGTACCAATGACACCGGTGAACCTAGAGCTCTGATACCAATCTTTCATGACCGAAAAACTCTAAGTCGTGATAGAACCTACTATAACCAACCAGTTGGTAAGCCAAACCTTAGCTCAGAACTACAAATAACAAGCTAACTCAAGAAAGAACCCAAAAGCAGAAGAAAACAACAATAACAATGGAAGATACGATAAACCAATATAAGTAAATAGGGAACGTAAGAGAAAAAAATACACAAGAATCCCCCAAGACCTTGTGTCAGTCAGTACAAATGCTACTACAACATAGATCTCCTAGATAGATACAACAAAATATGAACAATCTCCGAAAGTACAGTAAGAGACTAGTACAAAAGTAGAGGGAGACGGATCAACTCTGATCGCCAAGATCTCACCCAATGTCTCCAGTCAGCAACTCTGCACGAGGACTGCAATCAATGGTGATAACCCATACTAGGATATGCATCAATAAAAAGATGCAGAAGTGTAGTATGAGTACAAAAACACGTGGTACCCAGTAGGCATCATGGATCGACTGAGCTCAAACAAGATATAAATATAACAAAAAGCGAATATAACACAAGGGTGAGAAAGATGAGTCAGAAGGAAATATAGTGGTTAAAACCTAAATAAAAAGGGGGAAACACCGCCACAATATGAAAAGCATAACAATAAACTAGCCACAACCAATTCGGACTTTTCGAATACAGAAAATACACCCAATAAAGACTACAAACTACACACAGATTCCGATAGTAAAGACGCAAGAAATACCATGAAACTGCGATATTGAATGGATGAAATGAAATGTGGCCAATTCAATAATGAATGAGAACCCTGAGTCACCTCACGGGCTGCCGGAGCTTACCAGCCAATACCGTACCATAATACATGGAATGCCCCTTCAGGCCGCCAGAGCTTATCAGTATAATAATCACTGCCACATTATCCACGTATAATCAATAAAACCCAGATTATTCTCATGGGCCGCTGGAGCTCACCAATATAACAATTTCCACAAGTAAAACACTATATATATACAAGGGGGGGGGGGGACACCGAGCTTATCAATATAATCCCATAACCAATGGAAAGCAAGGTTCAAATCGTCTCTCAACCAAGTACACAAAATAGAAGTATTTTCCTATTTCAAAGTCAGTAAAATAGTGATGTACAATTTCTCCTTAACCGCACAAGTTTATAGAAAAGAAATTGTTTTCCCTATTTATCAACCAAAAACATTTATAAAACTAGGACGTTCTCCCTAGAACTCCAATCATTTAAAAAGGAAGTATTTGAGGTTTTAAACATTAGTAGTCAGCTTAAATCTGTAAAATCTTTCTTTAATTTGAAAACCATTTTTTAAAAGAAGATTCCCTTATGAAACCACTGAGCAAATCGATTCCCGTAAATTTGTACCATTCAGTTCCCTTAAATCTGTACCATAAACCAATCATATGTGAAAAATAGACGAACACGAATCAATTCAAATGTATGTATATATGCATATGATACACGCAGATAAACCAAGATAGGACATTTCACCCTACATAACAATATCGTACTAACCTGGTCTCCAACCAGCCCAACACCATGGCCTTAGGCACACAGATCCGCATACCAAATCCAACCATAAGAATATAACACGATATGAACAACCAAAAAACCAAGTAAGAAACTACCCTACTAGGAACTATATCCATCGGATGCTAAGGAAGACTATTCTAGTACAAATACGAAAAGGGAACACTACACTATCTACTAAACCCCAAGGGACCCGCCTAAGGAAATCAACTAACAGAAACTAAGCATAAAGCGTACGACAAATAGAAACTTAAGCAAAGAACAGCCATACTGACCTGGCTTCTGCAAGTCCCATCTGTATGGCCTCGGACCCACCATTACTAGATAGAATACTAAACTAACAAGAATAATAATAATAATAATAATAACAAAGCAACGATAACATCTACTCTATCCCGAACCTTTATCTAATTCTAGGCTAAGGCTCCCTAATCTAATAATCTCAACCACAAGCAGTCTAAACAAAACTTAGGAATCTGACCCTAATCCCAAGGATATTACACCGCCTACGCCAAATCTTAAGGAAGAGCTACAGCCTATACTAAGGATTGCTAGACAAAATTTTACTCTAGAGCACCTAAATCACCTATAAAGATCAATAAGCCTACTCATAACCGTATCCAAACCACAAGATCCCACCAACCATTATAAATTTATTATATTCATACCTCATACGAGCAAAGTCTAGAAAATAGCAAACGATAAACTACCAGAAAAGCTGAGCATGCGCGCACAATCCAACCCACAAGACCGGAGCCTATCTTTCTCAAGAAGTATCCGCAAGCTGACCCACTATCATAACAATGATTTACACGTCAAAATGAGACTAACGATACCCATAATTCTATAAGAAGAGTTGGGTCAAAATTTGGGTCACCGGCGGGCCCGTGGGCCTCACAACGTGAAGCCAGAAATAAAAGAGCGCACGATGATCACAATGACCCAAGGAGTGCATGCCCAGAATATAGAGAGAATTGGGCAAGAAATTTGGGCTAAAATAGCCCACCCAAACCAAGAGAACAAAGAGGGAATTTGAAGGAATTAAATCAAAAGTTAGCAATAAAACTTACCGAATTAAGGCCAAAAAAATGATCACGGAGCAAGGATGATTATCCTCCAAGAGATTTGATGAGTAAAGTGAAGGAAATAGAGGTTTGGAGTTGTTATAATGGAGGATTCAGAGTTTGGGAGTTTAAACAATGAAGAAGAGGCTTAATTTAATATATTGCCAGCAGATACCGCAAATGCGGCACTTTTCTACGAGGTCGTATCGGAGGAATGTTGACCCAAGTCAACACTAACTAACGCTAATCAAACATCCAAAATGAGACCGGCTAACCCAAAACCCAAACCAACTAACTACCTAACACAAACTCGACATTCGGGAGCTAATAGTGCTGATGGAATTTCCATCCGAGGCCATTTTCTCCGAATATTGACCAAAGTCAACCCTTCAAGCCCAACTGGCCTGAAAACACAGAATGAGAGAAACTTCCAAGTTGAAAATCTGTCGGATCCTGACCAAAGGTCCAACTAGACCAAAGTCCGCGCTCTGGAGCTAAGGAACTATCAGAATTTGATTCTGAGTGCATTTACCTAGAATGTTGAACGAATTTAAGGATTTCCCAAGTTAGATTTCTAAAATAGGGAAATGTAATAACGACCTAACGAATGGCCCAGGCACCGAATCGTTAGTCCCGATAAGTCATAAATGACCTGTAGCCGCTGCGAAAAACTTGAAATTGAAAAAATGCAAGGAAACAGAGAAATGACCTTGCTGGTCATTACAATATCCACTACAAAAAGATCTTTCATCCTTGAAAGTTAAGAAACAGGAAGTACTCAAAGGCTAAGAAATGAAAAGATACCAGATTCGTGAGTCAAGCTAGGCCTCTTGAGGAGCCTTCTGGATCAGCCAATGGCCAATGGAAAGATAACCAAAGAAAGCTTACTAAACCCTTAACTCAAAACCAGCCAAAATAGGAAAAACCACAAACTTTAACTCAAACGCTAACTGGTCAAATAAATTAAACAGAACCCTAAAAGAAAACATTCAAAAAGCACCAACACAACATAAGAACTACGAAGACCAAGGCAATCATCACACAGAATCGAAAACCGTGCTAACACAAAGCACAAAACCCACTTCCTCCAATATTCTAACCAAAGAGTCCTAGGTCAGAAGACCCTTCCTATCCCGAAATATCACTATTCAAACCATAAAGTCAAACACAAGTCAAACACTTGAGTTAAACTCTAGAAACATCAACAAACCCATCGGAAGGCTAGGACTCCTACTTTACTCTATGAAGCAGTCTAAAAACTCAATCTCAACAAAAAATCAAACACTAGTCCTACTAACTTTAGAAACATAAACACCTTCCCGAGACATATCCACTATGACCGGATTAGCCTACCCTGACTTACCTTTGGTCCGCAGATGGACAACTGCGGTAAGATCACCCGAATAACCCAAACTTACCAGAAATAACCAACTGAAAGGAAAACACCAGTATTTGAAAAAGAAAGTAACCAGACAACCCATACAGAAGGACAACCTTCCGAATGCAGATTCTGATCCAAACCCTCTGAACGACACAATGTGTGATCTGGAAAAAAGGACTAGGCTAGGTCTACCTATCCGACCAGAACCTAAGAACACCAGAACTAAGCAAGAAATGTAGCAAGTATGCGATGAAGCCTATAGTCAATACTCAAACCCTTAGGGAACCCACAGGACTATGGTATAACCGCTAGAAGGAAATGGTCTCCTGAATTGATCTATCCAAAAGTGCCATGAATAGAGGAAGTCTTCCACAACCCTCTTTAAATAGTCCGCTAACTTGCAAAGTCTAAAACACAACCAACTCCTAATCTATCTCCTCCCTACTTCTCGAGTAGACTTTGCTTCCACGCAAGAATACTGTAGTAACTAGAACCTGAAAAGGATCTGAATAGGATGCTCAGTAATCTAGAACCACTAATGGGGCATGGGTCAAACCAAAGGAAATAGCTGGGAACTTATAAATGAAAGAGTCCTGAGGTAGTCCTTCGATGCCTACCACCCTAAGCCTTAACAGAAGATAACCCAAATCTCGAGCTCTGAATTTAGAAAAACACTTCTGCGACCTAAACATTCATCAACTACAGAAACTGGCCCAAAGGAAGAATGTCGGAACCAACACCATAAACTAAAGCAAGACAACCCAACAACCCAGAACTGCTAGGTGCTAAGATGTTAAAACCAAGCCTAGAATTTCTCTGGAAGCCCACCTACCATAACGACAAGGCCTACCACTCGTTGCAACCCAAGATAGTTACTACCCAAAAGCCAACATACTCAATCCACTACTAAAATAATTCTTCTACAAGGTAGCTATATGCACAAGTAACACAATCTCACCATGCGAGTCCTGATGTGAAGTAATGTAAGCAGATTTATATAAGGACACGCAAACCCCACATCAAACAATACCAAAAGCTCATTGATGATAAAAAAAATTGTACCTATGATAGAAGCATCCGTGTGACTCCATCTGCCATGACTACTCGACTAATACGGCTGGGGACCATCACTAACAACCTGGGTACCATCCCTACTAGTCTGTGCACCGCCCCTGGCCGGTGATGCTGGAACTTAAAGGGGGTAAAACTCCCTGAATCTCGGACAAATCCTAGCAAAGTGTCCCTGCTCACAACAAATATAGCAACCCCTACTAGAATTGCCCCATTGAGAAAATCTGGTTGAACCTGACTAGCCACCACGACATGGATACCCAGAATGTAAACCTCAAGAAGTCTGACCTGAACCCTGACTACTCTGCCTACTGTGCCTCGAACAACCACTCCCTAAAATTTGAAATGCTGCACGAACTAGCTTACAAACCTGGAAATGTCGTGGGTGACCCACATGGGAGAAACCTCTGCCTCGAAACTAAAAATCACTGAAACTACCCTGATGGCGAGGCCTCTTACCACTTCCTCTACTGGACTCAAGACATATACCCTCAATAACCCGTGCATGATCAACAACCGCAAGGAATGTAGACCCTGATGCCATTAGCTGCTCTATAGTTAAATGAAGTGGTAAATCCAACCCTCTAACAAACTAGAGAACCCACTCGTGCTCTATAGGGAGAATCATAGTAGCATCCCTAGACAACTCATAGAACCATTCCTCATACTCAGAAACTGACATAGAGAACTGCTCTAACCTAGTGAACTGATCCCTCAACCTCTCCCTCAAGCTGCGAGGTAAAAACTTCTCTAAGAAAGCCTCGGAGAACTTAGTCTAAGTCATCGAAGGTGACCTGGCTGGTCTGCAAGTAGAATAAGATCGCCACCACTGTTTTTCCAAACCATGCATCTGAAATGAAGTGTAATCAGCTCTTTGAGACTCAACTAACCCAAGGTTATGCAATCTCTCCTATCAACTAATCAAGAAATCGTAAGAACCTCCCTCGGGGAACAAGAAAACCTCGGAGGACCCAATTTGATGAACCTGCCCGGCATTTTATCCTCCTCAATCAACATAACTGGCCTAACTGCAATAGGCTGAGCAACCAATGGAAATGGCAAAATACCCAAATGGGGAGCCACAACAGCTAGTTGTGCTCCGAGTCCCTGACTACCATATTCCTCTGTTTGGGCTGAAGTCTGTGTTTCAACTCTAATCTACAAACCATCAGGTGCTCCATGTTGAAGAAACTCTCAATCAATATTCTAATGAAAGATGACCTTGATCAAATGCCCAGCTATGAGATATTGATGAAAGAGAAGTGTACCAAGAAAGGACTGATGGAACGTGAAGTAGTTGGTGTTCCCCTTCAAATAAAACTCTTTCATGACCAGTGGATATTGAAAGAGAATTTTCTCCTAGGGATTGGGTTCTTTTATTCAACCCTAGGCCTCACCTATTGTCGGGCAAGTTGAAGCCCAAGTGGTCTGGTCCTTTAAAAGTATCACAAGCTTTCTCGAATAAGGCAATTGAAGTTGAAGTGGAAAATGGATCTAGATTTAAAGTGAATAGCCATAGGGTCAAGAAATATTTAGGCATGCTGGAAGAAGACATAGAGTTGACTCACCTTCCTGAACTATGATTGAAATGCGCTTTCGTTGAGCCGTGATGTTAAACCAAGAACTTCTTAGGAGGCAACCCAAGCATCCATCATTATTTCTTTGTATTTCTATTTAGTTTGCTACTTTTGTTTTTTTATGTGGAGTTGTAGGTAGATAAAGAGAAAGAGAGCTGGAATGTTTTGGAAGGCATCAAACCATTATAGGAAGTACTCTCTTTCCTAAACTCTAATATCATTGTGGACAATGTGCCATCTAAGTTTGGGGGTGCTAGAATTTGTTTTAATATTCTTAGTGTTTATTGTCTTGGTTGCTTTCAAATTTGGTAGTCTCCTTGTTAATATTATATTAACAATAAACTCTGAGGTTTTTTTTAATACCACGATTCTTTCTCAAAGAGAAAATATTTTTCTCTATTTTCATTTTCTTTTGGTTTTTGTGTCAAACCGGGTTGGTGTTTCTCTATGATAGATTAAGAGGCGACTTTCTTAAGGGAAAATGCCAAGTTTTAGTTTAATTTGAGTTTGTTCTTTGTTTGTCTCGAAATGGACCCACTAAAAAAATTTCTTGGCAAGATTTTTTTTGGAATTGAAAGGATAGAGGGAAAATAATTTTTTAAAGAAAGCATTCTCTTGTCATGACTTGCACACTTTCGGTTTGGCATGATCGATTCACAAATGAGTGTGTAATGAACTCGGAATAGCTTGTCAAAAGTCATTTGTCCTAATTGATCTTGAGACCAATCTTTAAAGTTCTTGTGAGGTGATGTCATGTGTGGTGAGGCTATACCCTGATTCTCGTGCATGCGTATCATCTAGAACTTTCCCCAAATATGATTCAAGACAAAATTCTAGATGTGACAAAACTTGGAAGATGATCTTAGGCCCCTTTTGAATATCCACTTCACCCAAATGACTTCCCTTGACATCTACCCTAGTGAACCCCTTCTGAGATTGTGACCATTCTTTGGCACCTTGTTTGATACCTTAACCCTATTAGAACCTCAATCTTGGCACCCGTCCTCCCTAATGTCTTGAAAGTTAAATGTAGGCTAAAAGCCTAAGTTTGGAGGTGTATGTGCTTATTGTAGAGAAGAAAAGGAATGCACTTCAAGTGCAAGGTAGCACCTTATGTTGAATTGAAAATTTCTCCAAAAGTACAAGCAAATGAGAAAAATGATAAGAAAAGAATTGGTGCTACCAAACGAAGGTTTTACAAGGAGGTTGAATGATAAAAAAAATTAAAAGGGAAAAGCTTGGGTTGTGTGAGGGAGAAATAAGGTGAAGCCAAAGTTCAGAAATGTGAGTGGTGTTCAAGAATGATATGAAAGATTGTTAGGGAGGTTTAGTCACTTGAGCCAAATGCAATCCTCACCTAAGCCCTAGCCAACATTGTAACCCGCAAGTACTTAGTGATTCCGAGCATGACCACTCTATATTAGTGGCAATTTACATTTTGAGCAAGCCTATGGTTTGACATGTGTGCACTTGAATTTCCTTGAGAGAGTGAGAGTCTTTTTTATTCTCTTATAATCCCTTGTATTGTGAAATTTCATGATCATAGTGGGATTCTCTCTCGTGATGAGTGGTATCACACACTCGAATTGAAACATGCAATCTCTATTTCAATTTAGAGAAATGAATGAGATAAGTTATGTGGTGAATCTCGAGGCAAACCTTGATGGTCCATGCCAATGACTTGAGAAGCTTTATACCTCATTTTGAATGATAGATTCCCTTGATTTTGAATGAGAATTAAAGTCCTTTTGAAAAGGTTTTGAAATGCTCAATTGCCTTGGTAATGTGGTGGTTCAAATTAAGATGAGCATTGTAGTTGAGTATTTTGTTTGAGTATTTTTGTTTGTTATTTTCCTTAATTTTTAGAATAAACTAATCTTTTGTGCTTTGATTGAGTTTTAGAGCATAGTTCATTCCTTACCTTATGAGTATCTTGCTTGAGGACAAACAATAGTTAAAGTTTAGGGGTTTGATAAGTTGGTAATCTACCAACTCAATGAGACTTTAATCATGAATTATATCCATGTTTGGATAAGATTTAGAGTTTCTTATGGGTTTTATTAACATGAATGCAGGTACTCTTGGTAAAAGATAGGAAACAAGGAATTGAACCCAAAAGAGCTCAAAAGGAGTTAAAGTGTGAAGTGATCAATTAAGATGAAGATTCTTCCTTGAGGTGTGGACCTCGTGCGACATGCACAACCCCTTGTGTGGTATGCACCTCCCTCCGCATGAATGCTTAGAAGAAGAGGAGAATCTGTTAAGGGGTTGCGGTGCCCATGCGACACATACAAGGGTTGGTGAGAACCGCATCCCGCTTTGCATGACAACTGGAAATTGGCCAAGTCATTGATTTTCTTGTGTTGAGCTGTGCGATGCACATAATATGACGTATGAAATGCAAGTCACGCTGCACAGCTCCCGAAGGGAAATTTTGTCTATTTTAATGTGACAATTTGGGAACATTCTAAAACCCAATTTAGGCATAGTTTTTGATAGTTTTTTTGAATAGTTTTTCAGTTTTTGAGCAAGTTTCTCTCCCAAGGCAAGAAAGAGTGTTTTAATCAATTCTCTCAATCTTAAATCTTGGACTTGTAAATTTGAGCTTGGATATTGGATTCTTGCTACAATTAATGAAAAGGAATTTGAATTTCCCTATGGGTATACTTTTTTTCCCTTTAGCATGAGTGGCTAAGTCTCCTTGTCTAGAGATGTGTTAATGATGGGTACTTGATAAAAGGGTATGGGTCTTGCTTATTTGTGTTTATAATTGCTAACATGATATGGGTCTAGTGATTTCACCATATTTTAACTCTAAAATTGGTGGTTTCAAACATTGATTTAATTTACTTGATTGTGTTCTTGCTTAACAAAAGGGTTCATGATTTTGGATGTGAAATTGCTAGTGAGTACTTAGGATTCCACTTATATTGATGCTAGAAATAGCTCAATTCGTCAGAAATACCCATTTAAGGGTCTAAGCTAGATATAGTGTGACCTCCCCAAGCCTATATTGGTTGGTTTATGCCTAAATAATAGTGCTTGAACAAAGACCGTTTGATGAATGATTGTGTGATCGAGAGATTAAAAATAATGCCTGAAACAAATGCTACCTATGTTATCTAGTAAGAACTTATGCATTTGAGCAAGTTCTTTGACCCGTGTTCAAGTCCCATCAAAAACACATCCTAGTCGTCCTCTCTCTTGTTTACACCTCGCATTTACTTTATAGTTTGGTTTGGAATTGAATTGTGACAGGTTCCCAATTCCCCCTTTTTTACATTATTTGTTGTTTGGACAATCTACTCTCGTCGTGAGGTCCTTTCTACAATCTCTTTGGATAAGCTACAATTCTATGTGGGATCGACCCCGACTCTCGTCGGGTAATAAAAAATTATTTTGCTTAATGATCGCCATTAGCTCCATCTTGGAGAGTAAATTTGAGCATTATCACCAGAAACTACACATAATACTACAATGAGACGATAGGAAAAAGCCGGGCAGGAAGAAAGAGGACAAGGTCTTGGGTGCCAAACTAATAAACCTAATCCAAGGATGCTAAATAGTGCAATTATTGCCTATATACCCGAAGTCTAGGAAAAGGAAATCGTAACGTACCTGTTGTTAGATGATAAGCTGTTGGAACAATGTTTTTAAAGCCCGACTTGCTCTGACAAGGTCCGAACAACAGTTAAAGTATCACAAACATAATCTATGCATTAATACGAGGCTAATGATACCCATATTGCTAAAATTTTAGCGGGTCAAAAGCAAGCCCGTAAGCCCCACGACCTAAAACCAGAAATGAAAATTACTATGAGGTTTTCAATCTCCCCAGGAACACATACCCAAAAATTAAGCGGAATTTAAGAGAGAGGGAATGGCCGAAATGGTCTAAAAATTTGAGGAATTGAACTTATATAGTGTAGGGTGCCAACCAACGCAAATGCGTTGTACTAGCGCAATCGCGCCTGAAGGTGGATGGAGCGCACTAGCTCGATTGCACCATCCGGGCACTGATAGCACATAAGGCAGGCATAGAAGCCTAGAGCCATCGGTGTTGGCCTGGAACCATTGGCGTTGAAGAAAGTAGTAGGGTAGCATAATCGCGCTATCCTGGCGTCTTTGGCGCTATCCTGTTGCCTTTGGTGCTAAACATTTCTCTGCTCAAGAAAACCAGCAAAATGAAAAACTTCCACGAGAGATTTTAGGGTCAATTAAAACCCGATACTCATTAACCAAACATGCAGCAAGAGTGGAAACGACATTTTAGACTCAATAGAAATGATAAAAATTCCATACGAGGTCGTCTCAGAGGAATGTTGACCCAAGTCAACACTTACTAAAACCAACCAAACACCCAAAATGAGCCCGGCTCACCCGGGACCCAAACTAACCACCTACCTAGCCCAAACTCGATATTCTGGAGTTGATGAACCATCAAATTTTGAATGCGATGCTCCGATCATAAAAAGTTGACCAAAGTCAAACTGCTAACTCCTACTGGCCTGAAATCTCAAAAAAGTGAGATAGAATCATACCAAAAGTTCCCAAGACCTGACTAAAGGTCCAACCAGACCAAAATCTATGTTCAAGAGTTGATGGAAATATCAGAATTTGATTTCGAGCACGTTAGCTAAGAATGTTGACCAAAGTCAATAATTTCCTAAGTTAAAGCTCTAAAATAGGGAAACAACCATAAAGACCAGACGAACAGCCAGAGCACCGAACCACCAGTCCCAGGAAGCCATAAATGACTTGGGGCCGCTAAAGGAATGCTCTAACATTACAAAGAAAGTGAAAAAACAGGAATGACCGGAAGGGTCATTACATTTTCCCATTTTGTATATTGTAGTAGAGTACATTGAGAGAAATACACTTTACCTTCTCCTTCTTATAAAATAGTGAAAACTCCCTTGTTTAGCTAAAAACTTGAAATTAAAGTTAATTATCTCATTATGAATGGAATTGGGAAATACCCCTATGGTATAATTTCTCTTTTCTTTAATATGAGTAGCTAATTTCTCTTCTAGGGGTGTGTGCTAATGATGGGTGTTTAGTATTGATTGGGTATTGACTATTAGTTCTTAGAATTGATTATAATGTATGAATCTAGTGATTTTATCAAGTTTTAATTCTAAAATTTATGGTTGCAAACATTAATTGAACTCTCTAATTTCACCTTTGCTTGCGAAAAGGAAGTGGAATTAGGTTACTCTTCAATAATGAGGATTTGGGGCTTTAATCTCATCTAATGGCTAGAGCTAAAAATAGTCTAAGCCTACTCAAACATATATTTGGTTGTTTATTAGTTTTTGGTTTTGGGGTTCGAGAGAACCCAAAATAGACATACCTTTGGGTTGAGAAACTGAGTATAATTAAGGCCAAAAGCTATCCGTATGATAATTCATTCTAAGTCTTCTAGTTATACGAATCAAAGATATACCCCATCAAATTTCACACCCCTAGTTTTTCCAATCTTGATATCTTACTAATTGTGTTAACATTGTCACTTGATATTGAATTGATCACTTGATCATACACACATCCCCCAATTTTACTTTCATGTTTGATACAACGTGCATGCTCTTGTAAGATCATTAACAATGTTTTGCTATATCTAACCCCAATCCTTGTGGGATTCGATCCCGATTCTTAGTTGGGTACTTGTTTTGAATACGACCATTTCCACCTCCTTCATTGGAGAGTTTTTTTAGATATTATCATAGCTCTAGCATGAATTTCGTTGGGTGATATCATATCATCCTCCCCTTCTTGAAATGGATTCATCCTCAAATGCAAACCTTGCAAAATATATGAGAGACAAACAACCACAAGTTTCTCATAGTATTAGGGTTAGCACAATGGTTAGCACAAATAGTATCAAGCCAATGAGGCACATTCTCAAGGAGCAACCAAGTATTCCCCTCTTTCATAAAGAACAACTAATTACATGGAGAATAAAGGACTTGGCTATGCAACACATCAAAAATATAAGACCACCACAAAAATGGTACCACTATTAGATCACATACCCTAAAAATATCACTAGGGTCAAAATGGTATAACACCCACATACTTTTGTCACACAAATAAGCGTAACCTCCAATGAAAACTCTACCTACATACGATGCACATTCAATACAAGTATAGGAGTCATCATATGCAATACGATAGTAGAGAAAGGTGTCATGCAAAATGGTATCATCTAAGGTGTTCCTATATGCAAGATCGAAACTAGGCTCAAGAATTCTATCAAGCATTTCATCACAAGGTGGAACACACAAAGACAACATGATGAATTTCGAGTAAATTTCACATTCTCTTGTGAAGTAACTGCTACCCCCCATAAGATTCAAATTCAACATGATCATGAATATAATCATACACAAAGAGGTAGTAAAAAAAGGTGTCAACAATACAAATCTTCCCCAAGGTGCCCTCACATGAAAGATCACAAATAGATTCACAAATCTTATCAAGCACATCAATAAAAGTTGGTACACATGAAGAATACATGATACTTTATAGGAAAATACCACCTTCCTTCCTCAAACAATCCTCCCAAAGGAGTGGGTCATCACATTGAGTCATGCTACTAGAGGGGTGGAGGAATCCACTAGACACAAGTTCATTTAGAAATAAATGGTCCTCTCAAGAAAATGTTTTCCCTCTAATCAAGAACTTAAGCATGATCTTTATAGTATACTCACATACTTCAATTTGTCCATCCTCATGAAGGTGATAAGAACTATTGAACATAGGCTTGGTACAACCTGTACTCCATGGACTCTTCAAAGTTAAATCACCATAATTTAAACCATTACCGGGGTCAGATGGAAAAGATATCCATAGAATTGGGTAAAGGATACACCCATTTGCCCTGTTGGTACTCCTATCAACATACAACATACTCTCAACATAAGCACAAGTATCATCATATGCAAATAAATAATAAAGAAAGGTGTCACTTAAATAAACTTCATTCAAGGTTTCTTCATGTGTAAGCTCACTTCCAAATTCAAAAACATCAAGACACTTTTAAAGAAGTGGAACACACAATGAAGAAGTAGCAATTGGAAAACACATATCACCTTCTTTTGAATACAATTCTTCCCAATGAACATACTATCATCTTTCAAGAAGAGATTTTTGTATTCAGAAAGAATGCTATCACACCATAGTGGGTTACCATACAAGTTGTAGCCCTCAAGAAGAGCTACATCACTATCACTCTTAACACCACTAGGAATTTGACTAGGAGTGGTTTACTCATCATTGAATAAGGCATTGTACTTAAAGAGAGAATAATCAATCAAAGTCAAAGATTTTAAACATGTAATCTCATTCTCAAAAAGACAAATGAGAGGAATTTGAGTAGGAGTGATTTTCTCATCATTGAATAAGGCATTGTACTTAAAGAGAGAACAATCAATCAAAGTCAAAGATTTTAAACGTGTAATTTTATTCTCAAAAAGACAAATTCTCTCATTCCATTTATTTTCAAGCACATGATCTCTATGAGCAAATCAAGTAATTAAATCTTCAACAAGAGATATTATCAAAGAGTCATTCCTACTCATGTGACCAACCTATCAATGTCATCACTAAATTGAGGTTCATTACACACATCAAAAAATTCCTCATTTAGTGGACTAGAATCACAAACACGTTGAACAACACAAGCATCAACAATAGTAGGCCTCAAAGTAATCTTTCAAGAAGATTCAACTTGGTCATCAAAAGAATCAACTAGTATGAGAACACTCTTATCACATGACAATGTCCTAACATTTTTATCACAAGTGTCAACACTAGGAAGACACAAATCTATCTTGCAAGAAAAACCAATTCGATCATCAATAGGATTAACTAGTGTATGGACATCTTTACAAATAACATTATCAACATACAAGAAAGAGACACTAAGCTCATCACATGGTAAAGATTCATTAATATCATACAAAGATAAGCTATCACTCACACTCAAGTCATTATCATGCCCATTCACAATATTGGAGTGATGAGATTAGTTATTATACCTTTAAGCGTACATAAAACATCTTCTTTACCTTGGTCATAGGCTTTAGAGAACATTCACTCTTTCGGGAAGATTTCAACTACCTCATGAATTGTCATATTTTGAGGTTCCTCATTATGTTTGCTTCCAAGAATACCTACACAAGTATCAAGACAACTAAAGAAAGAAGAAAAATTACATGAGTTAGATTGTGAAAACCCTCTGACATCACTCCACACAACCTCTTTATTTTCCACTCTAGAGTTGTTATTTTTTACACCCTTACTCCTCTCAATCTTTTCTCTCTCAATTCATGAAAGTTAGGAGAAGTGTCATGGATTCATTATGAAGGGTTAGAAGATCCCTTCACTTCAAGCTTCCATTTTAGTTCATGGAGTAGCATCCTTCATTTTCATTTGAGACTCCATAGTAACAACATTACAAAGAGTAGATTTCTTCTCATTCATTTGCAACCCCTTAAATTAAACTACACAAACATTAGCTTGCCTCTTTTGTAGTTATGACTTAAGTTTGTCGATCAGTCACTGAACTCATCATAGGGTTCCCTCTATGAAGCACAAGGTTCTACCAACTTCAAGGGTGATTCACTTATATTTACTTTTTTAGGGGGTATTAGTGGAAACAGAAGTTTCCCCCTGTTGTCCATGATATACTTGTATCATTATTGTTCATGTGGAATCTTATGACTTTAGAACCAAGGATTTACAAAACATATGTGATAAGTATTTATAGGATCTACATCACACCAAACCTCCTCTTGATATTCGCAAAGTGAAATAGGTACCTTCACACTTATCGACTTGATAGATTTTTTGATTAATAAAAGAGTTTTATTTTGGCCAAAAAGGTAGCCCAAACAATGCAACCAATTAAGGGGTTATAAAGTTAGCAACACTATGATTATCAATTACAAGATCAAACCCTGTAGCATAAAGAACATTCACTTTTGTTGCAAGAATTTGCCTCCCTAGGTTATTCATACCTTGAAACTATCACGCCCCGAGCCTACACCCTGGATGTGACACAGTGCTTAGGGTCACAAGTGACCCCAAGCTAACCCATGGCCTGGCACACTGCTGAGATATAATCTGAAAGATAATGTGGAAGCTAAAATATGTTGAGCTCTTTAAAAATATTATAACAAAATAAACTTTCATAACTGAGATACAAGAGCATTTGAAAACTGATACAACTAACTGACTGTTGTCTAACTGTCTATGAAGCCTCTATTAACACTGACTATAGTTAGCTGGGACATGACCCCCAACTATCTTACATCAATGTGTAATAACTGAATTAACTACTAAAACTACTAACTGACTGGAGTTCCCGAAGAAGGAGAACTCGTTCCCTGCTGACCGGAGGCTGCGATCTGTCTGACCATGATCCTGGGAGCTAGTACTAAAACCTGCATCATCAAAATGATACATCACAATTATGTATGCGATCAATACTCTGAATGTACTGAGCATATGAGACAATGCACTAAATCGAAATCATGAGAAAATATGTACATACTAAAAGCATAGCTGAAAATTCGACTAAGCATAGATGTTTGAGAATGCATAATTCAAACTGTAGAATATAATCTCTTTTGCTGAAGAGGGTATAAATCATATTTTTGAACTATATATGTGAGATCATGATATTTTAAGATAAGTAGAACTGTTACTAGGGGATCCATAGACTGAAAGGATGAATGATGTCTGAAAATCATGAAATAGTGCAACTGAGCTGAAAAACATGAGTCATGCTAAAAGTCATGTTTAAAGTAAATCCTTAGGGAGTTTCTTCTACTAAACATGCTGAAAATACGGATTTACTATACTTAATGAAAGCTAAAAGATATAAACTGATGCAATGACCAAGTATATAAATATGTAACTGTATAATACTGAACTAAACTGGATAACTGAATACAAGGTCATGTAATAATGAATATAAATAGTGGGATCTACTATTAACCGACATACTTCAAGCTGAGATAACTATGGGGCCAACCTATGACCCTGGTTGGAAGGATGTTCATACCTTTCTAAGGGAACAAACAAATATGACGTGGATCCACTAAACTGATGTCCACAGGGGACAAGGGTGACTAGCCTAAAATTGACAGCTGACCCCTTTTATACCTATGGTGGCATCGTAGTTCTGGGACCTAGGGACTGCTATTAAAGGTCTCAGCATAAATATGACAGCTGAGACTTCATCCTTTCATCCACTCGGTACTAAGCTTACTCCCAACCGAATGTATAAGAAATGAATTCAACTAAAACACTGAATAGCTCAAATACTGCAAAATTTGAGAATAAAACATAATGTTAAGACTGAAAGCATTTTGTTCTTCTGAAAAGATGCAGGTTGCTAACTGACTAGTTTCATTCTTTTAAAACTGAGCACTAGTAGACTAGAATGAATTCTGAAGAAAACCCACTTTATGTGAAAACACTACAATTTCATGCCAAGTTCTTGAAGAGAAAGCTAATTCATGTAGAAGTTACTGTAAATCTAGGCTATGTCTGTTTCATCTAAATTTCAAGGATTTTAAGAAAATATTTGTAAAACTTAATGAAACATCACTTAAACATATACGGGAAACATGTAGTATCATAAGTTGTTCAATTCTGTAAAAACATGCATAGTTGGGTATGAACCCTAGAATCATAATTTATAGAAATCATAACTTAAAACTGATCTTTGGGAATGAGGGTGAAAGGAGATCCTCATTGAATACCCACGTACCTAATTACTGAAGAGTTTCTAGGGCTAGAACTGGGGGATGAAAGTTGGGGAAGAAATCTGAAGTCAAACCCTTGAGAGACTTTCTTGCTTGAGCTTCTATGCTCTTGCTTGCTTGAAAGCCTAGGTATCTTGCCTTAGAGTTTTTAGAGAAAGATTCTAGAGATTGATCGATATTTTTTTGAGGAATAAACCTCTTTGGGTGCTTAAAAGACGTGGAAAAAGACCTGGGGTAGGGAAAGGACCAAACTATCCCCGACTTAAATGTTGAAAAGAGTGCAGAAAAGTCATCAGATGGCGCTTCCCATGGGTAATCATGGCTCCCACGGGCCATCGGAACTAATCGTGGGCTTCACAGGAGTCAAATAGGCTTATTGGTTGGTTTCAATACCCTATAACCACAGGTCGTCATGGTCACCACGGGAGTTGGGGATGCCTTTCGGAATTCCCATGCCCGTTGCCCAGCCCGTCGAATTTTTGATAGCTGACAGTGCTTCACAAAGATGCCCATAACTTTTTAATCCGGACACGGATCAATGAGTGTTTAGTATAGTTGGAAAGATAATTCAAATACCTTTAAGTTTATGGGTAGTAGGCCACCAAACTCGTTATATTCTAGGAGAAATGGTCATCTAAATTTTACCCTAGTTAGAACTTACATGAAAACTTAATCGGTAGAAAGACTTTCACTTAACTTTGAGCTAGATATTCTTTATGATTTTAATTCATATATAATACACCTCCAAACTTAAGAATTGATCTTAATACTTGTATTCATAGAAAATTCATTGGTTTGGACCTAACCATATATGAAGAACGGTTCAGATCTTAGCTTAGAATTTCTGGGGTGTTACAATATCTCCCCATTGGGATCATTCATCCTTGAATGAAGACTAACTAGGATGAAGTTGTGGGGAAAGTGATACAATCCCATCGACTGAGTTCTAAAAGCTGGAGTACTGACATGGTAACTAATTTCTGACTGAAATCTGAGCTGGGTTTGTGAGGCATGTATACATATAGAGAGCATAAGAACACCGATAGGACAAGAATCTAAATATCCAACATGATAACTAGTCTGGATTGAGAGTAGGGACTTTGCTGAAACTCACAAGGAATGAACGCATTCTTAGAAATCACAGTAACTGAAAGGAATATAAAACTGAGAGGAGCAACTGTAAGAGAAAACAATTCTCTTCTAAATCGAACTTACTAGTGTAGATTAAACTGAATAGAAAGCCTCCTAGTCTCAGGAAATGGATACTGGCAGGTTTGAACTGATCTGTTATAAGGACTCTCATAAAATCATGACGAGGCAGCTGAGCACGATCCATAAGTGTGAAACTAGAACATATAACTACTGAGGTCTGAGCCTAACTATTTAGTTTCACTATGTTCAAACCTAACTTGGAGGAACAAAGTGCTACACCTACCATGGTAATTCTAGTATGATACCTGACCTGCAACTAGAGGCCTACTCTTGGTTGTGAACACTTAATCTTAACTGAGCATCATTAACAAGGATAAGGGGTACTGCTGAATCTTGACTCATACATAGCGAGACTTAGTCATTTAAGATGATACTTAGGGACATGAGTGCAAAAGGCACGAGTACTTCACATAATGAGCACATAAGGCCTGAATAGAGGATTACTCTGAGCGTATATGTTATAACCACCCATCACTAGTTTGGGTGTAAATACATAAAGCTGTGAGCAAGGAAATCATAAGCACGAGTCATTCAAAAGATATGATCTGAGCATCTACATGATATAGCCTTGTGCTATGAGCCATTAAAGCATAACTTGAGGACTGAGGGCATAGAACTGAGCATACTGTGAGAGATAGAATTATATATAACCAGTCTCTTGACATAAAGCTGAAATTCATGGATCATAAAGTAAGACTGGGATTGCTATTTGAAGTAAATTTCTATTTGTTTTAGGAGATGAGCATGGACATGTGTATAGAGTGCATGAATTTCGTCATGAATATGGCATAAATACGTCTAAGTATAGTGTCATCTTTGCTAAAGTGCTAGGAAATCCGCTAGAATCAGAATGGATTAATATCCAATCATAGATTTTTCTAGAATTCCATACTATTGAGTAGCAAGACTCGACTTGGTTCCTCATCCCACCATATCCCCCTTAGTTCAAAAGTCACCCATCTATGTTTGGGAGGTAGGAGTTAAAAAAGTAGGGAAGGTACTAGAATTCCACTGACTTAAAAGAATATTGCAGATTTTCCCTTCACCGAACGGGCTACCTAATGGGTGTTGGACCTACGATGGCCCATCAGACCCGGGTGTTAGAAAGGACCAAGCTGTTCTGGTATGCTGGACAATCCCCACGATGGCCTGTCGCATCCATGCCGACTGTGGTGACTGCCCGTTGGGACAGATAAGGTCTGGAGTGGGCACTGGTGGATTTCCCATGGCTTGTCCCACGATCGGGGCTCGCGCTACAAAACAGAAAATAAAATTCACAATTATGTTCACAACAGTTTAAGAACCCATGCCTAAAAGTTTAGCATGAACGGGAATTGTTTTAAGGCTCAAAATAGCCTTGAAGTCCTACTAGTTCAAGAAGAATTTAAAAAGGGAAACCAACAGAATTTAACAGAACGAATGAGAATTAAGTAACAGAAAAGAGAAGAGGGATACAAGGGGAACTTACCAGACCAATAGGGATGAATAATTGAGCTATGATCAGAGCTTGGGTGCTTATCAATGGAGGAAGTTCATGTTTGAGGTGAAGAAAATGAAGTTGGCAGCTTATATAGCTTCCAGTGGTCCTTCATCGTGGTCGCGAGGGACCCACACAGTTGGGAGGAATGAGATGGACAGACCATCATGATCATGATAGTACAACAATGTGATCACATAGGACAAGCTAGATTGGTTCCCACTCAGCCTTCATCGTAGTCGTGAGGAGCCACCTTGCGATTGCGATGGTAAAAAATCTAGACTATCGTGAATGTGATGACCACCTCATAGTCACGATGACCAAAATGTTCTACAATAGACAACATCAACCAACAAAACTCTAAGGCTAAAAAGTAACCCAATGGACCCTCAGAATTTATTCGAAACCCCGTGAACATAAACCAACCATGCTATCCTACCAGAAATAGTATTCCAGAGTCAATGGAATCGATGAAACTCTCAATAGAGATCATTTTAATGAAAAGTGGGCCCATGCCTAAAAACCAAGTTTTATCAAAATGGACTCAACGGCCAAAAACAAGTACAGAAACCTCGGAACCCGAACTAAAGGTCCCTCTAGCCCAAAGTCAACATTCTCCATCTAATAGCACTAACAAAATTTTCATCCGAGGCCGTCTTCTCCAAATATTGACCAATGTCATCCCTACTAGCCAAATAGGCTTGAAAACATAAAAACAAGATAAAAGCAAATAAATGGTTCCCAGACCCCAACCAAGGGTACCACTAGACCAAAATCCCTATTCGGGAGCTAACATAACTATCAGAATTCAATTTCAAGTGCGATTGATAAGAATGTTGACCAAAGTCAAAGATTTCCTAAGTTTAAGTTCTAAAACTGGGAAATGGTCATAACGACCTAACAAATGGCTCAGACACCAAACTGTTTATCCCAGCAAGTCATAAATGACCTGTAGCCATTATGGGAAGGCTCAAAATGCAAAAAAGCACAAAAAATAGAAAATGACCTGGAGGGTTATTACATATATCCAGTCCTAATCATGTTGCTGCCTTCCGATAAGTTCAAACCTCCCTTTCGTGAGACTTGTCATTAGCTCCAGTAGCTCATAGATCAAGATCCAAGGTAACAAATTCCAGATTTAAGATCTTTAACTTCCAATCTCAGCTACCTTATGTTGATATAACTTTTACACTTGTTGACAGATGAGAAGACACGAGCCAACATCCAGCTGACCCCCAAAGACACCATAAAACAGGCATGAGCGTTGTGAAAATAAAACTGACTAAACTGTGATTTTCATTATCTCAGTTCTCAAGGAATGAATCTCAAGAAAGAAATTAATACCACCATATAGGATCTTGATTTTTGCAAACATGGTTAAAAATCTGTGTTAATCTTCCTTTTGAAATATGGATTGAACAATTTTTGTTTATTTTTGATATTTGACCTCTATTTTGAATTTTCAATTGATGAGCTAGTATTAAGAATTATTAGAACAATTCTTTAGCCTAGGCTCTGATATCAAATGTTAATATCTAAATTAAGAAAACTAATTGAAATCAACAAACAATGCATAAATTCAAGATAAAGAGAAATAGGAAATGAGAAGTAAAGAAAGAAAGGGCCAAATTCAACTATATTAGATGAATTTAAACCAAGAGAAAAGAGACTTGACTCCACAAGAAAGAGAAACTCAATTGAATTCACAAATGAGCAACTCAAGTGAAAATCAAGGTAAGAAGTTATAGATCAATAATGGAAATCCACCATTAGCTAACCCACGTTACACTAAGCTAATCTAGGATAGGGAATCCACCCTCTAAGAGTAAACTAAAATATCAATTCTTCATCTCAAATAAATCTAAGGAATGAAAATAACTGAGGCACCTATTTATAGTTTGCCTCTTACAATTATAGCCCAAACGTGTCTTGAAAAAGAATTGCAAACGTAGCCACAATTCCCACTACCTTATCGTTTACTGAACCATATGTTGACCGCATATGAGGCTGCATTTGCCTTGGCAGCTCACTGCCTTGGCTTTTGCATTACATCTGCTAGACACATTTGGTTATTTTCTTGTGGCTAATGGGAACACATATGCCCTATCCTCTTCTTCTCCCTTTCTCCAAGCTATTATCCAAATATGGGATTGTTTCAATTGAAGCTCAATAAGACTCTCCCAAGCTCCTTTTTGTGTCCTCATGGTGAGTATGGCTTGGGTATTCTTGGGTAGACCTTCAAGTATATGTCTGAATAAATTATGCTGGATGATATCATATAATTTTTTCAGGATGAAGCCCTTTATTCTGCTACACTTTCTAATATATTAACTCCCTACTACAGTATTGTGTAATTTGCTTATATTTGAAAAGTTATTTAACAAGACTCTCGATTACAAAATTTTAAAAGTTCTTAGATGTCCTTGTTATCCATATCTATGTCCTTATAGTACACACATGCTTGGTTTCTATTTTGTCCAAATTCAAATGCAAGTGAATGTTGTCTGACAAGTAATATAGGACTTATAAGTCTAGCTATCGATCCTACAGGGATTTGACAAATTGATTAACTAGTTTGAATTCTTATAGTTTCTATTCAGTAAGAGGCAAATAATAAAGAGTGATGTTGTGATTTAAGTAAATTAAAGTAAATGAGAGTAAATCATAGATTATTAGGTTGAAATTCAGATTAGAGAGATGACCTAGGGTTATGGTATTTCGACAATCAAGTTGGGTTTTCAAATCATACATTTAGTTGATTTTATGGGTTACTAGTTGCGGGTTGATATTCGTGATATTGAGAACCTTTTCAAACTTCCTCTACATATATTCAACTATTCCTGATGCCTATATTCCTATGGTTGTCAGTCGATATTGAAATGCATGTGATTTATCTTTCGTATCAACTAAGTAAGGCAAATAGATATATTTCTATCCATGTTAGAAAATCATTCCCCCTTTTGAGTTCTAAGACCAATTTCTATCTTCTCTTATTGCACACATAATTTCCCTATTCTTAGTCCAAACTATGCACCATATATAGTGTTTGATAAATTGTCCAGCTTCCAAACAATTGAGACCAAAGAAGATAAATAATTCATAAAATAATGAAAATCAAACCAAATAATATGATATTCAAATTGTAACTTTTATGTCTAACCACAACCCTTGATACTATGAGTTTGGCTACTCATGAACTAATTATTAGCACAAAAGTTCATGAATAAGCAAAGATTTGATCATATAAAGCAAAAGGTAAAGAAAAACCTAGGTAGAAACCCTTGAGTCTCCATCCATGCATGTTTTCTACCCCAAAATTGCTCCTTTGTGTTCCTCTATGATCTTCTATGTTATGGATATGTTGAAGATACTAAATATTTGAAGAAAAGTAGTATTTATAGGATTTAGGAGGGTTTCGATTCGGTTATAGGTCAATTTGGCAAATCTGGCAGAACTAGGCCAAATTTGGCTTATAGAATTACCTTGTGCAGCGCGGTAGTGTATTAGGTCAGTCCAGTCTTGTCCTCTGGTCCATTGCACTATGCGGAGCCTAGGTCAGCGCCCAAGGCCCCTTCGTAGTTCATTTTGTTTTTGCTTTTTTCACCAATTCGCCTCTGTTAAGCTCCCGTCTTGATCTACTATCCATTATCCATAGCTCCTACTCAGACTTCAAAGCTCCATAATCACTTAAATATGCTCCAAATCTGTGCAAAATCCTTCATATTTCAACCTACATATCAAGACAAGGTACATAAGCATATTTCATATAAAGTAAGCTCAAAAGCACCTTAAAACAAGTAAAATGTGAGGCAATCTATAACATAAAAGCAATACCTTTAGCCTCATATCAAGACCCCACACCTAAACTCTTGCTTGTCCTCGAGTAAGCTATACCCTATAACTATGACTCTACTACGACTACCCCAATTGAAACAAGATTACTCGAGCTAAGACTATAAAGACTACAATGTGTGTCAAGTTATTATTACATCATGCTTTATCCATTCAACATATTTAAAACTCATGATCAACTACTTCAAGACCACTTAGCCTCAAGAATTTACTCTACAAGATTTGCAAACACTCATAGGTTGCCCAATCAAGTGATCAAACACTTCACCTATCTTTTGTCAACCATGTGTCTCTCACAATAAGAGAGTTACCCATATTCAATCAAAAATATGCACAATATCATATCAATGGGTATAAGAGTATAATTATGCTCATTCTCACAGAGAATTCACATGCAATAAAGTGAGGGTTGTAGAGTTAGTAATCTATGCATTTCACTATTCAATTAGTCCACCTCATATAAGAAGTGATCAGGAGAAGTGTTTAGCTAAGAATTATTTCATTTAAGTTGATAAAGTTTCCAAATGATCCTCCTCGTGCGCGGGTTTCACATTTAGACTGTTACAATACAACCTTTCAGCAATTATATTCTATTGAATATTATTTTATAAAGTAACATTGTTGCATCCTTTTATTTGAGTCTAAGTTGTTAACTGATCTACTTTTCTAACTTAAGTAGTGTGTTCCTCTTGACTAGTTATTGGTTGCCTTGTTCTGGTATGTGTGAGAATAAGAAATACTTAACCAAGTATGCTCTCCTTTCTTTAATTTAATGTATCTTAAGTCAATTTCTCTTTTGTCTAAGCTTCAGTTTGAAGAGTTTAATAATGTTAAATCAAGATTGATATTGTGTTTTTTCTTGATTATTTTCAAAATCTAGAAAAGCATTTACTATATTATTATGAAGTTAAAGAGAAATAAGTCCAACAGATTACAGTCTCATTATTCAAGACATGAAATCTGCCCATTTGGATGTTGGTTGGGTATAAACTTAAGTCCAAACCCTCTCTTTTGTTGATATTTTTTTTCTTAGAATTGATGTGAAAGTGAATAACATAAAGGTTTCTACTAGATGTGATTTCCTCTTAAATGTAAAGAACGGATTTATTTTAGAGTTTTATAAACCTTGATATCATTTCTTACTACAACATGTTAAATGATTAAATAGTCAATGTGTGTTTTCTTAATTAATTTCCTACAAACATAATTTTGGGTGTAGTCTGAAGTTTTGACCATTGTTCTTTCTCTCTTAAAGCCAGTTATCCATTGATGTTAATTTTCTCTCTCTTTGTTTTGATGCATATGAAAATCTGCATTGAGTCTGATAGACTCTCATACTTTTAACCCTTATAAGTGAAGCTAACAAGCCTAACAGTGTAAAATTATTTCAATTCAGTCCCTATTCCCCTCTCAGCCAATCAAAAGCAGATAGAACGGGAAGCAAATATCTCAGGCCAGAGCATCCTACACACGTCAGCTTACAATACCAAAAAAATATTGGGTCTTAATGTGATGACCCTTCTGGTAATTTTTTCATTTTCACCTTCTTCTTACTGTTGGATCTTCCTGTAGTAGCCCCAAGTCATTCATGGCTTCCTAGGACCGGTGGTTCGGTTCCCTGGTCATTCATTTGGTTGTTATAACCATTTACCTATTTTAGAACTTTAAGTTAGGAATTCATTGACTTTATCAACATTCTTAGCTAACGTGTTTGAAATTGAATTATGATAGTTCCGTTAGCTCTGGAATGTTGAGTTTGGTCTAGTTGGACCTTTTGTCAAGGCATGAGAACTTCCGGTGTGGGTTTTGTGTTGGGTTTTATATTTTCAGGACATTTGGAGTTAGAAGTGTAACTTTGGTCAGCTTTCGATTATCAGAGCATCAGATTCAAAATCCAACGATTCCATCAACTCCGGAATAATGAGTTTGGGTTAGGTTGGTGGTTGGTGCAAGTCTTGGGTGAGACGGGCTCATTTAGGCTAGTTAGTTGGTTTTAGTTAGTGCTGACTTGGGTAAACATTTCTCCGGAACGACCTCATATGTAAGCTTCATCAATTTTGTTGAGTCCGGAATGTCATTTCCACTCTATTAGCATTATAAGTTTTTGAATATCGGGTTCCAATCATGCCGGTAACACCCCATGGAAATTCCTAGGACAACTGGTTTTCTGTAGTAGCAGGCCTTCAACACCGATGGCACCCAGGCAGCACGAGTGCGCTAGCCTGTGGCCTTGCCTTGTGCACGATGGTGCCTAGGCTAGCGCCTGCCTGCCAGCACCAATGGCACCCCTTGCATGCGATCGCGCCTTGGCGTCGGGACTCCCTTATGCGCGATGGCACTGGTTTAGCGCCAATGGTGCTGACCAGCGACCAACAGTTATAAATCTTTTCTTCTTTGATTTTCCAGCTCGCATTCCTTCATTTTCCCAACTCAAAACACCAAATACTCTCTACCAAAGTACTCTAATTAGTTCATAGCCTTGGGAATTCATTGTATTGAGGAGAAATCTTGCCTCCTTGTCCATTGGTAAGTTCCCTTCCTTCCCCAAGTTGATTTTCCTACATTGTTGATTGTCCTACATTGTTGATGATTCTTGAAGCTTGAATTTCCTTGTAGAATCAGTTTTCTTGGGCTTGCATGTCTGTGGATTCGTGGAACTCACTGCCTTGGCAAAATTTCTCCCGTTGTGGTAAGTATTTTCGCTCAAATACTGGTTTTTTAAAAAAAATTCCTTCTTTAAATCCTATCTTGAGCGGGCTGTTATGTGCCTTTGCCTTGGCCAAAATTGCTCAATTTTTGAACATGTCTTCGTGGCATTGTTATGGTTATCGTGCTTCTTTTCATTCTTGATTTCAGGTTGCATGGCTCATGGGCCCGCTGATGATCCGAAATTTGACCAGGCTATAATTATAGCAATATGGGTATCATTAGTATCAATTTAATGTGTTATATATGTTTATGATAGTTTGATTATCTTATGGAGCTTCTCAGAGCGTTTTGGCCTCGGACATCGTCGTTCCTGCAGCTTGTCGTTGGGACGACAAGTAGGTTACAGTCTAAACTCTCTAGACTTCAGATATATAAGATAAAATTGTACGAATTGGTATCCTTGGGTTGGGTTTATTAGTTGGCACCACAGACCATGGCCTCTTTTCCATGTCCACATCGTTTCTTTCCTCTGTTATGTGTAGTATTCTTATAGAATGATATTATCACCCTTATGGTCATGCGTGGACTTGTATTGACTCTGGACCATAGATGGTGGGGTATTTGGGGGTGTCCTTGAGTCCCAGACATCATTTTGGTTATCTGTGTCGTAGAGTGATTAGAGCCTGTGCAGGGTCGATAGGTTGGTTATGAGCCATTGGGCTGCTATTTGTGATTAATCATGCTATTTACATGCATACAAAGGAATTTTTACCATATTTTACTATGGTTTGGACTTCGGGCTTACTTTTACTATTATTCTAAACTTGCATGGCCTCGAGGGCCCTTTTTTTGGCTGAAATGACTTTGAATTGGTTTGGAAATGCCTTGCATGGATCTTCTTGAGGTAAAAGAGTTAAAAGATGAGTTTATATCACAGTTTTACTACTACCACTAGACTCGGCAAGGGCATAGTGCTAAATTGGATTTTTATTAATTTAAGATGATAGTAGACTCAGTATGACCGAGCACCAAAGCTGTTTTAATATGGTTTTAGACTCGGTTATGTCGGGGCACCTGATAAGTCGGCATTCAGCCTACTTATTTAGCCTTCAAGCTTATGCTTTTGCTAAGAATAAATGGAAAAATAGTGCAATTGACACAGATTACTTCTATTTTGTAGGTTTTTGTGTTTTAGAAGTGTTCGGGAAGAATTTGGATGAAAACAAGTCAAAAGGAAGCTTTTCGGAGAAGCAAGTAGCTGTCAGCAGTACTTACCTTCACAAACACGGGGTCCTAGCCGTGAACGCGAAGGCCTACTGAGTTAATGCTCCGCATACGCGACCCTTTAACTGCATACATGAAGGTCCACCAGACAAATACACTTCAGGTACGCAATCGACCTTCTGCAAACGCCAAGAAGGAAAGTGGAGCAACAGGGGAAAAAATGGAAATTTCACCTTTTGGAAACCCTAATTCACATAAAACACTTCCAAGTCATCTTGAAACATATCTTTGGCTATTTTTAGAACTTTTGAGCAAGCTTGGGAGCAAGGTTCATCAACTAACACCATAAGAGTGAAGATTTGGATGCTCTTTATTGTAAATATTTCGATTCCATTCTTCAACTCTTGTTCTTAATTGCTATTTATTTGGTGTGTTTGTTGACTTGAGATTTTGAGTTTGTATTAGAGATAATACATATTGGGTTATTGAATTCATATATAGATTTTGTTCTTGTTTGATTATTTGGGTCTAATGAACCATCTGTTGCATGAATTTATAGTCAATGGTTGCAAACATTGACTTAGCTTACTGATTTGGGTTATTGCTCGAGAGAGAATTTCCTTACATTCGGGAAGTTTCAATAGTTGGTACTTGAAGATCTATTTAGATTTGAGGCTAGACATAGCTCCTATCGTGAAATCTCCCATTTAAGGGTCCGAGCTAGAAATAGGAAAACCTCTCCAAGTTAATTGGTTGCTTGTTTATCGCACCGAATGATGTTCTAACCGAAATCATTCGGAAATATGGATGTTGATCGAGAGATAGCATTCCACACTTATGATTAAGACTACCTAGGTGTCAACCGGGTGCAAGTCTTGTGAATTGAATTTCCCACTCCCAATTCTCCCTTGTTATCCTTGCTTGACGAAAGCAAGGAAAGCCATTGATCAATTTATCCTTTATTTGATTTTCTTTATCTTTTAGTTATAGTTAAAACCCCCCTTTTAGATATCTTTTTCCCTTTTTGTTATTTGAACTTCAATAAGTTGCTTGGACTCTTTATTAGCTCGATCATGACTACATTGTTCCCTTGGGTATGACCCCGACACTCATTGGGAATTATAAATTTTGTTTTGACTACACGATCGTCGTGACCTCCTCCTTAGAGAGCACAATTTGAGCATTTATCAAAAATGGCATTGTTGCCGAGGAATAATTTGGCGTATTGACTTAGTTTAGGATTAAAGTTTACTTAATATAGTTCAATTTTTGTGAATAATTGTTTTTCTTTTGTTGAGTTTTAGTTTGTTGATGGCATCATGGCTTATTTGAATTTTAGAAATGGTGATGGTTGCATCCCAATTTATATTCCTGACTACTGTGTTTATTGTAGAGGACCCCACCTCGGACAAAGGTGTAGAATTGGCCCTAGGAGAGGAAGGTATTCTCCCTCTTGTTCCTATGATAGGCGCAATTGCTATTTGTGTGGTGGTCGTGACAGACATTGGAGCGATTTTCCCAATAATGATTGTACCCCTCCCTCTTCTTGTGCTAACAATGTTGCTAGTGGTTCTTCTGACTTTGACAGGGACCATGAATTTGCAAGTGAATAAGTCATATACGGTAAGCTCTAAACCCTCTTGGCATCGTTAGAAACACAAGAAGAGGGTGTGCAATCCATAAAGCAATGCTTTATGGACGCAAGGGCGAAAGAAGAGAAAAACACAAGGGAAGATCATGAATAGAAGGTGGTGTTGCAACAAACTACACCAAGTAGGGGTCATGATGTCATAACATCTCTAAGTGAGGAGGTTATGAATAAGGCAAGCTTGCAAGTGGTGACGCCCAAATCCCACTTTAACCTTTGTTCGACCTTAAGTTTGATTCAATGGACGAAAGTCAAAGTAATCAAGCATTTGGAAGACCTTGGAAGGAGGGTGGATGAAGGTCTATCCGATTTTGAGTTTGTTGTGGAACAAAATCAAAGCGTCCTTCCTTACTTGAAGGCCATAAAGTGTGAAATGCGGAATCAAGAGAATGTCCTTCTCATGCTCAAACCTTCACCCTGGGAGTGTCACCGAAAATTTGATTCATGTTGGGGTCGAAGGTTCAAATCTTCCAAGTGGAAATCTCGATGGTGAGGTAGCTGGCGTCGCGCCGCGACATTAAAATGTGCTCTTGATGGGAGGCAACCCATTATTTTTATGCTTTACTTTACTTTTTTTGCTTTTTGGTTTATTCTAGGTGCCCATGTAAATGAGAAGAGGAACTAAGTGTTGAGAAATACCAAAAATACCTCTGAAAAATATGCTTTTTGCACCTACAAGAGTGCTCGTCGCACATGCCATCGCACAAGTAACCAGTGAACTGATCAAAAATACTGGCATGTGCGAACATGGTGCATTTCGCACCTCATAAAGTGCCCATTGCACATCGTGGGCAGTAGGCTGAAGAAAAAGTGAAAATTTAGTCAGACCAGTGTTCCTCGAGAAAGAAAAAGACTGGTTGCGAATGCGAAGACTAGGTTATGTCAAGCCTTCGCGAATGCATGGATCGACCATGAATGCGAAGGCCAGTTGAACTTTAAGACTTTGCAAATGCACCGGGCCACTGCAAACGCGAAGCTTCCAGGCAGTTCAGGTAAAGTTTAAAACGTTCAAAAATCAGAAGGCTTCAAACATTTTCTTCTCAAAACAAAGGTGCTCTCTCTCCTTTTGGCACAAAATAAATTCCATCTAGTTCTTCCATTGCGTTGCTAATTGCAACTCATCAGGTATGAACACCAACCCTTATCATTATGGTGCCTTTGTCAGGCTTGTTTTGTTTGGTTTTATGGACCTATCGGGCTTTGGTGTTGTTGTGGAAGTAGTTGATGGTTTAGTTATTTTTAGTTTTCTTTACTTTGTAGCTTCTTTTGTTATTTTGTAGTTGAGATGTTGGTTGTTGGGGGCCAAGGGAAGTCTGAGTACCCGTTAGGCTAGATAGATCTTGCTAGGAGATATGTGGGCTGCATAGTTCATTGTGCGAACCGCACGAGCTTCGCACATGCTCACTGTTAGCATGTGCATTACATGTGCGACACACACTTTTTCATGTGCGAATCGCATGTGTCCGGAAAGTGTGATACTTGTTTTGATTCAGCTTATGTAGCCATGCCGATTTAGATAGATGAATTGGCCCAATGATAGACTGAGTGACGACATTATTAAGGGAAAATCATCATCTTTTGAGGTTTTGGTTGCAAATTGACTTGTTTGGTACCAATGAGGTAGTCTTGCGTGCTAAGTGAAATAGGCATATCCTTCCAAAAAAAAAATTGTGAAGAATGCATGGCAAAGAGTGATTATTGTGAAAACTCTTTTAATCTTTTTGTGACTCTTGACTCATTAGTGGCGATAATGTAGAATAACTCATCTTTTTTCTTGTTTAGGAAGTTAAAGAAAATTGATCCTTCTTGAATAGTTTTCATGCCATGTGTGGTGAGGTTTAGTTGAATAATTCTTGTCCATGAGTGTTGTCTAGAACTTGCCCCGAATATGATTCAAGGCAAAATTCTAGGTGTAACCGAGCTTGGAAAATGACCTTAGGCCATTTTTGATAGTCACTTTACCCAAATGACTCCCCATGATATCAATCCTAGTGAGCCTCTTGGAGCTTGTGACTGTTCTTTGGCACCTTATTAACACATTGACCTTTTTGGAACCTCCATCTTGGCACCCATCCCCCCTAATTGCTTGAAAATGAAATGTAGGCTAAAAGCCTAAGTTTGGGGGAGGGGGAAGCAAAGATAACATAGGCAAATGCCTAAGTTTGGGGGTGCATGTAATCAAATGAGGAGAATAAAAGAAATGCACTTCAAGTTCAAGGTAGCACCTTACTTCAAAAATTGAAAATTGCTCCAAAAATCAATCCAACGAGAAAATTGAAAAGCAAAAATTTGTGCTACCAAGTGAAGGTGATATAAGGCATGAATGATCATGAGTTAAAAAGGAGAAATCTTGGGTTGTGTGAGGGAGAAATAAGGTGAAGTTGAAATTGAGAAATGTGAGCGGTGTTTGAAATAAAAACAAAGAGCATTAGGTAGGTGTAGTCACTTGAACCAAATGATATCCTCACTTTAACACTAGCCAACATCATAACCCGCAAGTCCTTTGTGATTCTGACTTGGCTACCCTACATTAGTGGCGACTTACATGATGGGCAAGCCTATGGTTCGACATGTGTGCACTTAAAATTCTTTGTGAGTATGAGTGTTAGTGTTTGTATTTGTCCATTGTGATTAACTTTGTACATAGTGTGTTTTTGGGACTTTCGTTCTTGTGAGGGCATGCAAATTAGGATAGTTGGTGACATTGATAAACTCCGAAAATGAGTCAAATGAGCATGATTTGGTAAGCTAGTGGTTGGAGTCACATATTGAGGAGTGGTTGGAGTCACTTGCTTGTTCTTATTGTGCCTTTGCATCATGAATTTGTGTTTTGAATCAAAGGAAATGCTTAGAGTAAGTTAGCATGTGATTGACTAATCATTAGTACCAACCAAAGTCATGTTTGGTGCTTGAAATGTGTTTCCTTTGGCTTTTAGTATTGTCAATTGCACTTGTGTTGTATGCCTCTTTGGTTAAAAGCTTTAAGTTGCTTGAGGACAAGCAATATTTCAAGTTTGGGGGTTCGATAAGTCGGTATTCTACCTACTTATTTATCCTTCAAGCTTATGCTTTTGCTAAGAATAAATGGAAAAATAGTGCAATTGACACGGATTACTTCTATTTTGTAAGTTTTGTATTTTAGAAGTGTTCGGGAAGAATTTGGATGAAAACAAGTCAAAAAGAAGCTTTTCGAAGAAGCAAGTAGTAGTCAGCAACACTTGCCTCAGCTGCGAATGCGAAGGCCTACTGAGGCAATGCTCCGCAAATGCAACCCTTTGACCGCGTACGTGAAGGTCTACCAGGCAAAGACACTTCGCGTACGTGGCCGACATTTTGCGAACGCGAAGAAGGAAAGAGGAGAAGCGGGGTAGAAATGGAAATTTCACCTTTTGGAAACCCCAATTCACATAAAACACTTCCAAGACGTCTTGAAACATATCTTTGGCTATTTTCAGAACTTTTGAGCAAGCTTGGGAGCAAAGTTCATCGACCAACACCATAGGAGTGAAGATTTTGATGCTCTTTATGGTAAATATTTAAATTCCATTCTTTAACTCTTGTTCTTAATTGCTATTTATTTGGTGTGTTTGTTGACTTGAGATTTTGGGTTTGTATTAGAGATAGTACTTGTTGGGTTATTGAATTCATATATAGGTTTTGTTCTTGTTTTATTATTTGGGTCTATTGAATCCTCCGTTGCTTGAATGTATAGTCAATGGTTGCAAACATTAACTTAGCTTACTTATTTGGATTATTGCTCGAGAGTGAATTTCCCTAAATTCGGGAAGTTTCAATAGTGGGTACTTGGGAATCCATTTAGATTGGAGGCTAGACATAGCTCCTATCATGGAATCTCCTATTTAAGGGTCCGAGCTAGAAATAGGATGACTTCCCCAAGTTAATTGGTTGCTTGTTTATCGCACCGAATGATGTTCTAACCGAAATCATTCAAAAATATGGATGTTGATCGAGAGATAGCATTCTACACTTATGACCAAGACTACCTAGGTGTCAACCGGGTGTAGGTCTTGTGATTTGAATTTCCCACTCCTAATTATCCCTTGTTATCCTTGCTTGACGAAAGCAAGGAAAGCCATTGATCAATTTATCTTTTATTTGATTTTCTTTATCTTTTAGTTGTAGTTAAAACCCCCCTTTTAGATATCTTTTTCCCTTTTTGTTAATTGAAATTCAATAAGTTGCTTGGACTCTTTATTAGCTCTATCACGACTATATTTTTCCCTTGGGTACGTACCGACACTAGTTCGGAATTATAAATTTTATTTTGACTATGCGATCGCCGTGAACTCCTCCTTAGAGAGTACGATTTGAGCATTTATCAGCACCCTTTGTGGGGTTTAGAGACTTATTTCACTGTTTTAGAACTGAACAGAGTCTGGGCATGCATATTAGAGATTAGAGTTACTAGTTGGGATCCGGACCCACACTAGATGATGTTTTCGAGATTGAGATATAATATTTGGTCGAGGACCTCCATGGACCTTGTCGATCCAGGCCAGGGATTTGGGCTGCATGCTATGGAAGAGGGGTATACGGTGGAGTAGAGGTATATGGGAAGTGTCCTTCCAAAGAACCTACTTGCTGGGCCCTTTAGGCGCCAGAGGAGGTACATACAGAGTTTCTATTCCACCCATATTTCATCATGCATTATATCATCCATTTGTGTGAGATTCCACCCTTTTTTGCTGATTGTTGAGTGTATGCTCCAGTTGTATGGGCGGCTGGAGGGTTTGTTTTCAATTGATTGTGTTCCTCAGTTATATGAGCAGTCAGGGGACTGTAGGTAAACTTATTATTACTCTATCATGATATTAATTCCTGTCATGGTTGCATATGAGGTTGGATATTGATAAAGCTATTCTTAAACATCCAGTTGTTAGTTTCTGGACTTGAGATTAACTTGCCTAGTTTGGTTACTAAATCTTATTTCCGATTATGACTACCTTGATTATTCTTCTTCCTTCTCTTTTCAGTTGACGTTACCAGTGTACCACCTATTTTGTAAAACTTCTTATATATACTGTTATTGCGAGGATCCCAGGTGCGTATTTTCTTACTTTTGCCAGTGCCTGTAGTATGTATATCCTATTTTCTAGCCTTGTATGTTGTTTTCTATTGTCTTCCTTCTATGCTAGCTTATGTGTGCTTCTTCATTATTTTCGGTGATTATTTGTTTCTATTCTACCTATTACTATTATTTTATCTTATATGTGCCCAGTCGGCCTATGATACCTACTGGGTACCTTATGCTTTGCATTTGGTGCTCATACTAAACCTTGCATTTTCTGGTGCAAATCTTAGTGTGGGCCCTCGCCATTAGCTCATGGACACTCGTGCAAGGAGACTTTTGGACCGTCAAGACTGAGGGTGAGCTCATGGTGACCGGAGGTTGACTTTAGTTTATCTTTTGTATTGTGTACTCTCTTACTACTCGGAGACATTATGTATATATTTTTTTGTATCCCTTTTGTACTCCTTATGTGTAGATCTGGCTCTTATATACTATGATACCAAGTTTTGAGTTTGATTTAGCTTCCGTATAATATATATATACAACCATTATTACTTTTCTTCTCGTATAACCCTTGCTTTTTCTTATATTACCTAATCATCCGCTTGTTGCTAGATGGTAGCCCATTACAAATCATTCCGGGCTATGGGGATTGGTTCACTTACTGGAGGGTTGTAAGTGCTATCATGGCCGAGAAATCGAGTCATGACAGCTTGCTATCAGAGCTCTAGGTTCACTGGTGTCATCGGTATAGGAACCAATGTCTAGTAAAGTCCTGCGAATAAGGGCAGAGACGTCCGTACTCAATCTTCGGGAGGCTATAGTGACATTTTAGGAAATACAACTCTCTTATTGCTTTTGTATCATGCGTAGTCCTTGAAAGTTTCTTGAAATCTCACTTGTTCAAGTTTATCATTCCACAAATGGTTCATACGAGATCGTCGGTGTTAGGCAAAGATGAGCCTTCAACTCTAGCACCCCCGACACCAACTAGGGGCCGGGGAGGTCATAGAGGTAGGGGTCAAGGACGTCCTCGAGCAGTGGCACCCGCTAGAGATGCTAGAGTTGAGTTAGAGCCTGAGCATGAGTATGAGCCAAAGTTAGCTCTTGAGCAGCCGCATGTGGACCAAGGGATAGCCCAGGTACCACCAGCTCTAGTACTAGTTCCGATACCCACTCCTGTTCCACCTTCAGCCCTAGTTCAGTGTTCCAATATCCGGGTTTACTATTACAACTTTTGGGTATAATTGAAAACCATCCTTCTGAGGTAGCACAAACATCTGCTCAGGGGGAAGCTCTGGGTGCACTGAGTTTAGAAGCGCAACCTATTACTGTGGATCTCTATGCCGAGGTTATTCGGGTCACAGTTGCACAACCTCTTGTCCCTAGCCTAGTTATGATAGAGACGGAGCAGAAGACGTTAGGTAGGTCTTTGAGATTGGCACCTCCAAGGTTTGCTGATACTTCTGGTCAGGATCCATATGACTTCATTACTACCTGTGAGGAGATATTGCACCAATTGGGTGTGTTGGAGACTCACGGGGTTGGATACACTACATATCAGCTGGAGGGCCCAGCTAAGTTATGATGAAGGGCCCAGATCATTTGCAGGCCATCATAGTAACCTTCGTTGACTTGGTATGAATTCTATAAGGTCTTTATGGACAAGTTTCTTCCACAGAGTGATAGAGAGCATCAAAGAGAAGAGTTCATTAGGCTTATGCAGGGTTCTATGACCGTAACAGAGTATGAGACCCGTTTCCATCAGCTTGCTCCATTTGGGGCCATGATTATGCCTACCAAGCCTTACACAGTTTGTTGGTTTGTTTGGGGATTGCGATCATAGTTTAGAGCCAACAAAGATATTAGTTTCTAGTGGCCAGTCATTCTAGGCTATCACAGACTATGCCCGCACCGTAGAGTATTTGCATCGTTATGACTCTGAGGCCAGAGATAAGAGGCCTCGACATCAGGGTGGCAATAGTAGTTCTCATTAATGTGGTAGAGGTTCAGGCCAATGGGGCCGAGGTTATCAGCAGTAGCAGCACCAGGGTCAGCCTAGTACACCGGTTCAAGCTTCACTTCAGTCTTCTGGTGGGTCTCAGTATGAGCAGGTTGAGAGTAGCCAATAGGGCTATAATAGTCATCCATTGAGGGGTGCATCTCCTAAGGCATCAGGCCTTGGTGGCCATACGGTTTCTGCTAGTTCATCTGGGTAGGGTAGGCTATCAGGGCCTTGTTATGCTTGTGGTGTTATTGGTCACTTTGCGAGAGATTGCCCCCAGCGGGGTACAGTTCAGCCTACCGCTTAGCCTGCTCAGCCAGCTCAGCCTATTCACTCAGTTCAGCCACCGGCTTGAGGCAGTAGTAGTCAGGGTAGAGGTGGTGGCCCATGAGGTAGGACAGGTGGTAGGGATGGCGGTTGGTCAGGTGGTAGTCATCGTCAGTTCTATGTGGTCCTTGGGAGACCGAAGGCAGGGGCCTCAGATGTTGTGCTCACTAGTTTAATTTTTGTATGCCTTCACCAAGCTTTTGCATTATTTGATCCTAGATCCACTTGTTCGTATGTATCTGCCTACTTTATTCCTTGTTTGGGGTTAGATAGCGAGCCATTATCTGTGCCTATATCTATTTTGACCCCTGTAGGAGATTCTTTAGTAATGAAATAGATTATGATATCTGCGGGTGATTTGCAGACTTAGGGTGATATGTTGATTCTTGATATGGTAGATTTTGATGTGATACTGGGCATGGACTAGTTATCCCCTCAACATGCAATTTTGGATTGTTATGCCAAAACTATTACCATAGACGTGCTCGGTGTATCCCCATTTATGTGGCAGGGTTCGATTAGCCATGCACCATCTGGGATTATTGCTTGTCTTTGAGCTAGGAAGTTGATCTCTCATGGGTGTTTAGCTTATTTAGCATATGTCCAAGATGCTAGTGCTGACCTTTCATCTCCTGAGTCAGTTTTTGTGGTTAGAGACTTCCTAGATGTGTTCCCTACCGACCTTTCAAGCCTTTCACTTGAGCGAGATATAGACTTTTCTATTGAGTAAGAGCCGGGCACTAGGCCCATTTCCATTTCTCCCTACCGTATGGCTCTAACTGTATTGAGAGAGCTTAAGGAGCAGCTCTAGGACTTGTTAGCTAAGGGATTCATTAGGCCAAGTGTTTCTCCTTGAGGTGCTCCTATTTTATTTGTTAAGAAGAAGGATGGGTCGATACAGATGTGTATTGATTATCGATAACTGAATAGAGTGACTGTGAAGAATATGTATTCGATGCCTTGAATTGATGACTTGTTTGATCAGCTTCAGGGTTCAACCATGTTTTCGAAGATTGATTTGAGGTCAGGCTACCATCAGTTGAGTATTAAGGTGGAGGAAATCCCTAAGATAGCATTCAGGACACGTTATGGCCACTATTAGTTCCTAGTAATGTCTTTTGGGTTGACTAATCCCCCCCCAACCTTTACGGATCTGATGCACAGGGTGCTTAGCCCGCATTTTGACTTATTTGTGATCATTTTCATAGAAGACATCTTTATATACTCTCAGTGTAGAGAGGATCATGAGAAGCACTTGAGGATTATACTCCAGACTTTGAGAGATCATCGACTTTCTGCCAAGTTATCAAAGTGCGAGTTTTAGCTTGAGTCAGTTACATTCCTAGGACATGTGGTGTCTAAGGATGGGATTAGAGTGGACCCGGGTAAGATTTCAGCAGTTCGTGATTGGCCTAGACCTACTACTCCTACTGAGGTTTACAACTTTGTTGGGTTAGCAGGATACTATCGGAGATTCATCGAGAGGTTTTTTTCCATAGCAACACCTTTGACTATGCTGACTAGGAAGGATGTTCCTTTTCAGTGGTCGGATCAGTGCAAGGATAGTTTTCAGAGGCTTAAGGCCTTATTGACTTCAGCTCATGTGTTGACCTTGCCGATTGAGGGTCAGAGTTTCTCCATGTATTGGGATGCTTCTGGGGTTAGTCTTGGTTGTGTGTTGATGCATCAGGGTCGTGTGATAGCATATGCATCGAGGCAGTTGAAGGTTCACGAGTGCAGCTACCCCACTTATGACTTAGAGTTGGTAGCGGTAGTTTTCGCGCTCAAGATCTCGAGGCACTACTTATATGGGGTCTATTGTGAGATATTCACCAATCACTATAGTCTTCAATATATTAGGAGTCAGCGACAGCTGAACTCGAGGCAGCGGAGATATATTGAGCTACTGAAGGACTATGATTTCACTATAACCATCTGGGAAAGGCAACCGTGGTAGAGGATGCCTTGAGTTGGAAGGCAGTGAGTATGGGTAGCCTAGCTTCACTTTCAGTTTTGAGTGAACGTTAGCCTTGGACATCCAGTCCTTGGCTAACCTATTGGTTAGGCTCAAATTATCGGATCCCAGTAGAGTTCTTGCTAGTGTTGAGGTTTAGTCTACCTTAGTTGATCAAATTTAGAGCCATCGGTTTGAGGATCAGTGGTTCTGTGACCTTTGTGACCAGGTTGTTCAGGGTGAGGCCAGCAGGGATACTCTAGATTCAGATGAGGTCCTGAGGTTTGATAGTCATCTATGTGTTACGAGAGTTTGGGATTTGATTCAGCTAATACTCCATGAGGCACGTTGTTCTAGATATTCCATCCAGCCAAGCACAACCAAGATGTACATAGACTTGAGGAAACTTTACTGGTGGAGCAGTATGAAGAGGGATATAGCAGGTTTTGTATCTCACTACTTGAACTACCAGCAGGTGAAGTTCGAGCACATGAGACCGGGTGGTTTGATGCAGCGGCTTCCCATTCCTGAGTGGAAGTAGAAAGGGATTACTATGGATTACGTAGTTGGTTTGCCTCGTACTGTGAGGGGTTTTGATTTTATTTAGGTGATTGTGGATCGGCTGACTAAGTCAGCACACTTCTTGCCGGTTCAGACTACTTATGGTGTAGAGAGGTTATCTCAGATCTACATTCATGAGGTTGTTCGGTTCCATGGGGTCCTAGCTTCTATCATTTTAGACTGCGGCACTCAGTTCACCTCTCAGTTCTGGAGAACTATTTAGAGAGTTCTGGGTATAGAGGTTCAGCTTAGAACTGCATTCCACCCTCAAACAGATGGCCAGTCTGAGAGGACTATTCAGGTCCTAGAGCACATGCTTCGGGCCTGTGTTCTATACTTTGGAAGGTCTTGGGATTATTTTGTACCTTTGGATGAGTTTGCGTATAATAATAACTTTAATTTAAGCATTGGCATGTAACCTTTTGAGGTGTTGTATGGCAGGTATTGCAGATCATTAGTTGGTTGGTTTGATGGGTTGGAGTCTAGGACGAAGAGTACAAATTTACTTCGAGATTCACTAGACAGAGTTAGAGTGATCTAGGACATACTTCGAGCTGCTCAGAGTAGGCATAAGAGCTACACTGTTTGTAGACTTCGTGCCTTGGAGTTCAGTGTTGGTGATTTGGTATTCCTTCGTATGTCGCCCATGAAGGGCATGATGAGATTTGAGATTCTTCAGAAGGTTGGTAGTGTTGCCTATCAGTTAGCTTTGCGTTCGATGCTTTCTGCTATACACCCCGTATTTTATGTATCGATGTTGAGACGGTATGTCCCAGATGAGTCTCATATGTTGCAATGGGACTCGGTTCAATTGGATGATAGGTTGACCTTTGTTGAGGAGCTAGTTTCTATTGTGGCCAGAGATGTTAGGAGGTTGAGATCTAGGGAGATTTCAGTTATGAAGGTTCAGTGGAGGCACTGTCTGGTTGAGGAGGCTACTTGGGATACCGAGAGAGATATGCGGGCCTAGTATCCGCAGTTGTTTGAGCCTTCAAGTACCTCTTTATTCTTGACTTTTGAGGACAAAAGTCCATTTTAGTAGTGGATGATGTCATGCCTCGAGGCTAACCCCTAGACGCAAGACGGTGCTCAGTGTCATAAGTGACCCCAAGCTAACTCATGGCATGGAATATCTATACAATTTCAAGATAAAAGCATATACTGTGCGGAAGCTTAAAATAGTTTAATATCTGAAGTGGGAAAAGCCCAAAACATGTCTGAATATAAAATATCTAAAGAGTAGAGTGATGACTGAAAAAAACACTAACAACTCTAGATGAATCTAGTCTATAACTGAAAGCCTCTAACTGATACGAGTTGCTAGGACATGCCCCCAACTAACTCTAATAATCTAAAACTGAAAAGTAAAGACTGAAAAGTAAAGCATGTCTATCGTCCTCGAACTATGAGGACTCAACAAAGAAGCTGATATATATGGACTGGAAGTCAAACTAAGCGTAGTCTGGATGTGGAGAGCCTGAACCTACATCATAAAATGATGTAGCACAAACGTATGCGTCAGTACTTTGAATGTACTGATCATGTAGGATATGGGCTACGCTGAACAACATAATAACTGAACATGGAAATATATATATACTGAAGCATAAACTGAAACCTAAGCTAGATACAATGACCAAGTACTAACATGCATATAATATGCTGAACTGAATATTGAAAGAGATGCTAAGTACATGGTCAACGCAATATGAATTTAACTGTGGGAGATACTATTAACCGACATACCCCAAGAAGAGATAACTATGGGGCAAACCTGTAACCCTGGATGGAAGGGTATTCATACCTTGCCAAGGGTACAAACAAGTATGACGTGGATCCACTAAACTGATGTCCACAAGGGACAAAGGTGACAATCCTAATCTGATAGCTAACCTCTTTCTGACCTATGGTGGTGTCGTAGTTCTGGGACTTGGGGATTGCTACTAAAGATCTGAGGCCTAATCTGACAGCTATGCCTTCATCCCCTTATCTATTCAGTACTAAGTCTACTCCCAACTGAATATAAGCAATAAAAATTCAAGTTGAGATATTGGATAACTTAAATACTGATAATCATCTGAGAATGCAACATACAAATACTAAAAGATATGGCATTCGAATTATGAAGCATTATTCGATGTCTAAGCTGCCTAGCAAGCATAATTTATAAAATACTAAAATTGACACAATCTAGGGTTTCTGAGTTCTATATATGAAACTATATAAATTCTCCAAGAAACATGTAATTAATACCATGAAAACTATAGCAGCTAAATTACAATTAGTCCCTAAGATTTAGGAACCTAAGGTCTGAATATAGCATGGAGAAACTGAAGAAACTCACTGAATTCTAGGAACCTAATGGGTGAAAGGAACCCACTAGTGAAATCTCACATACGTGGTGAAGAAACTACAGAGAAATCCTTTGGATTTTGGGTTTGAACTTGAAGAAGACCTCTGGTTGTTCTTGAGAGAAAACTGTCGCCTCCTTTGTTTCTTTTCTTTCTAAGTCTGATGATTTTAGGAGAATAGATATTTTAGGTTGTTTTTGACTAATAAACTAGGATTAGGGTAGTCAAAACATCGCAACTTAGGCATTTAAAGAGGTGGGAAAAGTCTGGAATGCCCCAGGAAGATTTTAAGAAAACTACTAAAATTCGCGACTCAGGTTCCACGGATGAGTTCTACGGCTCGTGGAAACATCCACGGCTCATGGAACCCTGTCGTGGTTCCTGGTCCTGAAAATTGAGTTACTAGAATGGATTCTATGAGTTGGGTTCAGACTCGTGGAAGCTTTCACAGGTCGTGGATCCCACTCGTGTTTTCTGGGCTAAAATCTTCGGGTCTCTGAAGATGGGTTCCACGAGTTGGGTTCATGACTCATGGAAATTTCCATGGGTCATGGATCCCACTCGTGAACCATGGGGATTTAATACTTGGCTACTAGAAATTGGTTCTATGACTTGGGTTCACGACTCGTGGATCCTCCCATGATCCCTGTTCTCAGAGGAAATCTTCAAGCTTCTAATTTAATTCCACGGGTCCAGTTCATGACTCATGGAAACTTCCACGGGTTGTGGATCCAACTCGTGATTCCGGCTGACAGTTGGAAAAATATTTTCTTTTTATTTTATGAGCTAAGTCTGGGCTTGGAAGTTCTAGGGTGTTACAATATCTCCCCCTTGGGATCATTCATTCTCGAATAAAGACTAAACAAGCTGAGATTAGAGGGAAGGAACTGCAATCCCTACCAACTGAGTACTAAAAACTGATATCTAACTAAACTCAGTTCCATGAACATGCAAATATGTTGAAATGCAAGGATAACGGAGTGAACAAGGTACTAAGACTAAAATACACAAGATTAAACTGAGAGACTGAAGAGGAACTATTACCTCAAGCTGAAGCTGAATAAGAAGGAAAGTGGTGAGGATACTTCCCACGTAGCTCCCTCTACGGATTGATTCCTCCACAAGACTTTCACTGAAGCAACTTCTTTATTTCTCAACCTATGAACCTGACGGTCAAGAATCTCAACTGGGACCTCCTCATAGGTCAGGCTATCCTTCACATCCACACTCTCTAAAGGTACTATCGATGTTGGATCACCCATACACTTCTTCAACAAGGAAATGTGAAAAATTGGATGAACTGCTGCTAATTCTGCTGGAAACTCTAACTCATAAGCCACATTACCAGACCTTTTTAGGATTCTTTAAGGGCCTACATACCTGGTACTGATCTTTCCCTTCTTGCCAAATCTCATCACTCCCTTCATGGGTGACACCTTCAGGAAAACCGAATCATTGATTTCAAACTCTAAGTCCCTTCTCCTCGCATCTGAATAGGACTTATGATGACTCTGAGCTATCTTTAGTCTATCTCTAATGAGCTGAACATTCTCTATAGCCTTATGAACCAAATCTGGCCAAATCAAGGCTACTTCACCTACTTCGAACTAACCAATTGGAGACCTGTATCTATGCCCATAGAGTGCCTCATATGGGGCAATCTAGATATTAGAGTGGAAACTATTCTTATAGACGAACTCTATGAGAGGTAGGTGATCATCCTAACTACCCTTGAAATCGATGACACAAGATATCAGTATGTCCTCTAAGGTATGAATGGTACGCTCTTCCTGACCATCCATTTGCGGATGAAATGTTGTACTGAGATTCACCTGAGTACCAAGACCTTTCCGAAATGATCTCCATAAATGAGAGGTAAACTGAGGACCTCTATTTGAGAAGATAGACAAGTGGACCCCATGTAACCTGACTATCTTGCTGATGTAGAGTCTGGCATAGTACTCCGCTGAATTTGTAGTCTTGACAACCAAGAACTGAGCTAACTTAGTGACTCTGTCCACTATCACCCAAATGAAGTCATTTTGTCTGCGAGTACGAGGTAAACCTGTAATGAAATCCATGTTGACTACTTCCCACTTCCAAGTAGGAATATTAATTTCTTGAGTCACACCTCCTAGTTTCTAATGTTTTACTTTAACCTACTGACAATTGGGATAATTAGCCACAAAATCTGTGATGTAACTCTTCATGCCGTCCACTAATAGACTTTTCATAAATCATGGTACTTCTTAGTGGCACCCAGATGAATGGAATATCTGGAATTATGGGCTTTTTTAAGGATCTGCTGCCTCAACTCACCAACATTAGGAACACATAAACGGCCCTAGTAGCGAAGCACGCCATCTCCCCCTTGGGAGAAAACTTCTACTCTCAGAAGATGAGTTGCACCTTTCAACTGAAGTAATATGGGATCACTGTCTTGTTTCCATTTAATGTCTGCTACCAATGAAGATTCTGACCCATTCTAGACTATCACACCACCATTTGTCATGTCCATAAGGAAAACTCCTAAGCGAGCAAGCCTATGAACATCCCTGGCTAATTCTTTCCTCTCTTCCTCAACATATGACACACTACCCATGGAAAATTTGCTGAGGGCATCAGTCACTAAACTGGCGTTACCCAGATGGTAGAGCATATTCATATCATAGTCTTTGAGGAACTTAAGACATATCCTCTGACAAAGATTCAACTCTTTCTGGGTGAACACATACTAGAGACTCTTATGATATGTGAACACATCAACATGAACACCATGCAAGTAGTGTCTCCAAATCATTAGGGCAAACACAACAGTTGCAAGCTCGAGGTCATGAGTCAGGTAGTTCTTCTCATGGACCTTAAGATGTCTAGAAGCATAAGCTATGACCTCGCCCTGCTGCATCAAGACGTTACCTAGGCCAACCTTAGATGCATTACAATAAACCACATAGACATTTGAACCCTCTAGTAGATTCAAAACGGGAGCTATAGTCAACCTGGTCTTCAGTTCTAAGAGGCTTTTCTCACACTCATCTGACTATTGAAACTTGACCTTTTTTTGAGTCAACTTGGTCAATGGGGCAACTATGGATGAAAATCCTTCAACAAACCACCTATAGTAACCCTAAGAAAATTCGTATATCAATCAGAGAGATGGGTCTGGGCCAGTGATTTACTGCCTCAATTTTCTGAGAATCTCGGATCCCTTTGCTGGATACCACATTACCAAAGAAAGTGGCAGACTGTAACTAGAATTCACATTTGCTGAACTTAGCGAATAACTTGTGATCTTTGAGAGTTTGCAGAACAACTCTCAGATGAGTCACATGCTCTTCCTCTTCTGAGAATAAATGAGGATTTCATCAATAAAGAAGATGACAGCCAAGTCCAAACTCTGTTTGAATACCCTGTTCATTAAGTCCATGAAAGTTGTAGGAGCATTGGTTAGTCAAAAAGACATAACTACAAATTCATAGTGACAAAACCGAGTCCAGAAAGCTCTCTTCGGGATGTTACTATCTCTGACTTTGAGCTGATGATAGTCAGATCTTAGGTCTATCTTAGAAAAACAACTAGCACCGAGAAGATGGTCGAACAAATTATCAATATTGGGGATGGGATATTTATTATTGATTATGATTTTGTTCAACTGACGGTAGTCAATGCACATCCTTAGAGAACCGTCTTTCTTATGCATGAAGAGCACTGGAGCACCCATGGGGAGATGCTGGGTCAAATAAAGCCCTTATCTAGAAGGTGTTTCAACTACTCTTTTAATTCCTTAAGATCAATTGGAGCTATTATTTAAGGAGGAATTAAAATAGGTTGGGTATCTAGAAGGAGAACTATTCCAAAGTCAATTTCCCATTTAGGAGGAACTCCGAGAAGATCTTCTGGGAACACTTCTGGAAACTCATTCACTATTGGAACTGACTCAAGAGTTGGGGTTTTGGAGTTTGAATCCTTAACCCGAACAAGATGATAGATATACCCTTTGGAAATCATTTTTCTGGCCTTAAGGTAAGATATGAATCGACCTACAGGCACTGAGCTACTACCCTTCCATTCTAAGGTTGGCTCATTTAGAAACTGAAACCGAATGATCCTAGTTCTACAATCGACTGAGGCATAATAGGAATGTAACCAATCCATGCCTAGAATGATATCAAAATCAATCATTTCTAACTCTACAGATCTGCTGAGGTGACTTTTTGGGAGACTGTGACAGGGCAATTTATGTTTACCCATCTAGCTATAACTGGGTCACTAACTGGAGTAGAGATTTAGAGGGGTTCTGGGAGAATTTTTGGACTGACCCTAAAATTTACTGTTATATATGGGGTTACAAAAGAAAGCATTTCCCCTGGATCTAACAATACATAAACATTCAAATGGAAGACTTGCAACATACCCGAGACCACATCGGGAGAATCCTCATGGTCCTGTTTAGCCTGAAGAGCGTACAACCTGTTCTGGCGCTGACCACCACCTGTACCAGATGAGGCACCCTGCTGAGTGGGGAGACCTACTAGAGCTGCTGCAGAGCTATCCTGATTCTGTGGGCGAATATCCTTGCCCTTTTGAGAAGCTGCTGGATAATCTCTCATCATGTGGCCTGGCTTACCACACACCCAAAGAAATTCCCACTACCTGCCATGCACTCACCCTGGTAGTTCATACCATACTTCTTACACACTGGATGGGTGCGCTCGCTAGTAACTATACCTTGGGACTTAGAGCCAGACGCGTTATCCCATCGATCCTTCTTAAATTTAGATACTGGGCACTGGCAGAAGATAGAGCTGGAGCTAAAGTGTTTTGATAGAACTAAGAGCGGTTATCACCCTCTGACCTCTACTGAGAGTAGCTAAAGTCACCTGTCCTATCCCTCTGACTATCTCCTCCCCTTTCCTTGATATTCGCCTCCTCAATCTATTAAGAATATGTAACCAACCTGGAGATGTCCATTTCCTTAATAAGCATGGACGTCTTGCATTTTTTTACCACATCATCGAACATACTAGATACGAACTTGCTCGTACAAGCTCTAGAGTCAGCTACTATTGCTGGAGCATACTTGGATAGCTCTGTGAACTTAATAGCATAATCATTCACACTCATGTCATTCTGCTTTAAGTTAATAAATTCCTGGACCTTGGCTTCCCTGAGCTCAAGTGGGAAAAACCATCCAGAAAAGCAGTCTTGAAAAGATTCCAACTCACCAAACTTGCATTGGTACCCCGAGAATCCTTCCACTACTGGTACCAAGTGTAAGCCACTCCCTTCAACTGATAGGCGGCTAAATCTGCACTCTCTATTAGAGTGACACCTATAATATATATTACCTTCTGGATGTTATCGAGAAACTCCTATGGATCCTCTGATGACTTAGACCCATGAAATTCCAGAGGGTTCATCCGAGTGAAATCCTGGATCCTTACTGCAGCAATGTTATCTGAGGTAGAACTAGTGCCGCAGCCTACTGATTGACCTGGGCAGTCATGGCCTGAGCAAGCACTTGGAAAGTAGTCGTGAATTTGGCATGCGTGACTTGCTCTTACAATGGGTCTACTGGAGCTGCTGGATGATTCCTGGCGTTAACTCTTTTGGGAGGTATTTTCTCAAAAGCGAAGAGCAGGAGTTAGAAGGAGATTTAAATAGTATTTACATTCTATAGCATGAGCTGGAAAAGAACAAAGGGAAGTTTTATTCCTAAGGATGTATCATAGATCCTCCCCCATAAGTATGGCGCGCTTCATACCTATGAAGAAGGCTCTACTTGACGCGGCTATCAGACACCCTAGGACCCTTAAACCTGATGCTCTAATACCAAGTTTGTCATGCCCCGAGGCTACCCCCTAGATGCAACATAGTGCTCAATGTCATAAGTGACCCCAAGATAACGCATGACATGGCATATCTATACAATTTTAAGTTAAAAGCATACTGTGCGAGTGATGAATATAAAATATCTAAAGCGTATAGTGATGACTGAAAATAATACTAACAACTCAATCTGAATCTAGTCTATGTCTGAAAGCCTCTAACTGATACGAGTTGCTGGGACATGCCCCCAGCTAACTTTAATAATCTGAAACTGAAAAGTAAAGGCATAAAAGTAAAGCATGTCTATCATCCTCGAACTATAAGGACTCACCAATGAAGATTCAGAGTATGGACTGGAAGTCGAACTAAGTTTGGTCTAGATGCTAAGCACCTGAACATACATCATAAAACGATGTAGCACAAAAGTATGCATCAGTACTTTCAATGTACTAAGCATGCAGGATATGGTCTAAGCTGAACAACATAATAACTGAACATACAAATATATATATATATACTGAAGCATAAACTGAAAGCTAAGCTGGATAGAATGACCAAGTACTAACATGCATATAATATGCTTAATTGAATTCTGAAAGATATACTGAGTACATGGTCAATGCAATATGAATTTGACTGTGGGAGATACTATTAACCGACATACCCCAAGATGAGCTAACTATGAGGCCAACCTGTAACCCTGGATAGAAGGGTGTTCATATCTTACCAAGGGCACAAACAATTCTGACGTGGATCTACTAAACTGCTGTCCACAAGGGACAAAGATAATTAGCCTAATCTGACAACTGACCCCTTTCTGACCTACGGTTGTGAAGTAGTTCTTGGACTTTGGGACTGCTACTAAAGGTCTCAGCCTAATCTGATATCTAAGCCTTTATCCCCTCGTCCACTCGGTACTAAGTCTACTCCCAACTGAATATAAGAAATAAAAATGCAAGATCAGATGTTGGATAGCTCAAATACTGATAATCATCTGAGAATGCAACATACAAATACTGAAAGATATGGCATTCAAATTCTGAAGCATTATTGTCTGTCTAAGCTACCTAGAAATCATAATTTATAAAATACTAAAATTGACACAATCTAGGGTTTCTGAGTTCTATATATGAAACTATATAAATTCTCCAAGAAATATGTAATTAATACCATGAAAACTATAGCAGCTAAATTACAATTAGTCCCTAAGATTTAGGAACCTAAGGTCTGAATATAGCATGGAGAAACTGAAGAAACTCACTCAATTCTAGGGACCTAATGGTCGAAACGAACCCACTAGTGAAATCCCACATACGTGGTGAAGAAACTACAGAGAAATCCTTTGTATTTTGAGTTTGAACTTGAATAAGACCTCTGGTTGTTCTGGAGAGAAAATTGTAGCCTCCTTTATTTCTTTTCTTTCTAAGTCTGATGATTTTAGGAGAATAGATATTTTAGGTTGTTTTTGACTAATAAACTAGGATTAAGGTAGTCAAAACATCGTAACTTAGGCATTTAAAAAGGTGGGAAAAATCTGGAATGCCCCTAGAAAATGTAAAGAAAAACTACTGAAATTCGCAACTCAGGTTCCACGGATGGGTTCTACGGCTCGTGGAAACTACCATAGTTCGTGGAACCCTGTCGTGGTTCTTGGTCCTAAAACTTGAGCTACTGGAATGGATTCCATGAGTTGGGTTCACGACTCATGGAAGCTTCCATGAGTCATGGATCCCACTCGTGGTTTTGATGGTTGAAATCTCTGGGTCTCTGAAGATGGGTTCCACAAGTGAGTTCATGACTCATGGAAAATTCCATAGGTCATGGATCCCACTCATGAACCCTGGGGACTTAATACTGGGCAACTGGAAATTATTTCCACGACTTAGGTTCACAACTCGTGGATCCTTCCATGTGCCGTAGAACCCAATCGTGGTTCTCAAAGGAAATCTTCAAGCTTCTGATTTAATTCCACGGGTCCAGTACATGACTCGTGGAAACTTCCACGGGTCCAGTACATGACTCGTGGAAACTTCCACGGGTCATGGATCTAACTCGTGATTCTGGCTGACAGTTCAAAAAATTATTTTCTTCTGATTTTCTGAGCTAAGTCTGGGCTTGGAAGTTCTGGGGTGTTACAGATAATGTGATGACCCTTCCTATCATTTTTGCATTTGCGCCTTCTTTGTATTTTTAGAGCCTTCCTTTAGCGGCCCCAAGTCCTTTATAGCTTGATGGGACTGGTGGTTTGGTTCCCTGGCCATTTGTTTAGTTGTTATGGCCGTTTTGTTGTTTTAGAACATTAACGTAGGAATCTGCTTACTTTAGTCAACATTCTTAGCTAACATGCTCAAAATTGAATTCTGACAATTGTGTTAGCTCTGGAATATTAAGATTGGTCTAATTGGACATTTAGTCGAGGCCTGAGAACTTTCGGTGTGGGTTTTGTGTTGGGATTTCTATTTTTTAGCCATTTGCAATTAAAAGTGTAACTTTGGTTAGCTTTCATTGATCGAAGCATTAGATTCAAAATCTGACAATTCCATCAGCTCCGGAATGATGAGTTTGGGTTAGGTTGGTGGTTGGTTTGAGTCTCGGGTAAGCAGGGCTCATTTTAGTTAGTTGGTTGGTTGTAGTTAGTCTTGATTTGGATTAAAATTTCTCCAGAATGACCTCATATTTAAGTTTCATCAACTCCGTTGAGTCTGGAATGTTGTTTCCACTCTATTAACATTATTTGTTTTTGAATATCGAGTTCCGATCGTGCTCGGAACACCCAATGGAAATTCCTAGGGCAGCTGGTTTTCTGCAGCAGCAGGCCTTCAGCACTGATGGCTCCCAGGCATCATGATCGCGCTAGCCTTTGGACAGCCCTTGTGTGCAATGGCGCCTAGGCCAGTGCCTGCCTGCCAGCACAGATGGCGCCCCTTGCGCACGATCACGCCTTGGCACCGGGCCTCCCTTATGTGCAATGGCGCTGGTTTAGTGCCAATGGCTCTGACCATTGACCAATAGTAATAAACCTTTTTTCTTTGATTTTCCAACTCTCATTCCTTAATTTTACTAACTCAATACACCAAATACTCTCTTCCAAAGTACTTTAATCAGTTCATAGCCTTGGGAATTCATTGTATTGAGGGGAAATCTTGCCTCCTTGTCAATTGGTAAGTTCCCTTCCTTCCCCAAGTTGATTTTCCTCCATTGTTGATGATTCTTGAAGCTTGGGAATTTCCTTGTACAATCTATTTTCTTAGTCTTGCATTTTCGTCGGTTCGTGGAACTCACTGCCTTGGAAAAATTTCTCCCCCTGTGGTAAGTATTCTAGCTCAAATTCCAGTTTTGTTCCTTAAAATTCCTTCTTTAAATCCTATCTTGAGCGGGCCGTTTTGTGCCTTTCCCTTGGCAAAAGTTTCTCAATTTTGGAGCATGTCTTCTTGGCATTTTTATGGTCATCGTGCTTCTTTCCGTTCTTGATTTTGGGTTGTGGGGCCCACAGGCCTGCTGGTGACCCGAAATTTGACTCAACTATAATTATAGCAATATGGGTATCATTGGTATCGTTTTAATGTGTTATATATCTTTTTGATTTTTTGATTATCTTTTGGAGCTTCTCGGAGCGGTTTATCCTCGGACATCGTCGTTCCTGCAACTTGTTATTAGATGATAGGTAGGTTACGGTCTAAACTACCTACACTTTGCATATATAGGATAAAATTGTACTAATTGACATCCTTGGGTTGGGTTTATTAGTTGGCACCACAGACCATGACCGCTTTTCCATGTCCTCCTCGTTTTTTCCTCTGTTCTGTGTAGTATTCTTGTAGAATAATATTATCAACCTTGTGGTCCTGCGTGGCCTTGTATTGACTCTGGACAATAGATGGTGGGGTATTCAGGGGTGTTCGTGAGTCCCGAATATCAATATCGTGATTTTAGGTTAATTATCTATGTTGTAGAGTGATTGGAGCCTGTGCAAGGCCGATAGATTGGTTGTGAGCCGTTGGGCTGCTATTTCTTATTGATCATGCCATTTCCGTGCATACAAAGGGATTTTTACAATATCTTACTATGATTTGGGCTTCGAGCCTACTTTTACTAGTTTTCTAAACTTGCATGGCCCCAGGGCACCCTTGGTGGGGTTTTGAGACTTATTTTACTATTTTAGACATGGACAGAGTCTGGGCATGCATAATAGATATTTGAGCTACTAGTTGGAATCTGGACCCACTCAGGATGATTTTTTTGAGATAGAAATATAGTATGTTATCAAGGACCTCCATGGACATTGCCGATTTAGGCCAGGGGCTTTGGGTTACGTGCACCGGAGGAGGAGTATACAATGGAGTAGAGGTATAGGGACAATGTCCTTCAATGGAACCTACCTGTTGGGCCCTTTAGGCGTGAAGGAGGTACATACAGAGTTACTGTTCCACCCATATTTTATCATGCATCATATCATCCATTTGTGTGAGATTCCACCCTTGTTAGCTGATTGTTGAGTGTATGCTCTGATTGTATGGGTGGCCGGAGGGTTTGTTTTCACTTGATTGCATTCCTCAGCTGTATGGGCGGCTGGGGGACTGTAGGTAGACTTATTGTTACTCTATCATGATATTGATTCCTGTCATGGCTGCATATGAGGTTGGATATTCATAAAGTTATTCTTGAACTGTTGGTTGTTAGTTTCTGGACTTGAGATTAACTTGCCTAGTTTTGTTATTAAATCTTGTTTCTGAGCATGACTCTTTTGATTATTCTTCTTCGTCCTTCTCTTTTAACCTGAGGTTACCGGTATACCGTCTTTTTTCTAAAATTTCTTATATATACTGTTATTGCGAGGATCCCAGGTGCGTCTCTTCTTAGTTTTGCATGTGCTTGTAGTATGTATATCCTATTTTCTAGCCTTGTATGTTGTTTTCTGTTGTCTTCCTTCTGTTCTAGCTTCTGTGTGCTTCTTCATTGTTTTCGGTTATTATTTATTTCTATTCTGCCTATTACTATTCTTTTATCTTATATGTGCCCAGTCGACCTATAATACCTACTGGGTACCTTATGCTTCGTATTTGGTGCTCATACTATACCCTGCATCTTCTGGTGCAGATCCTAGTGTGGGCCCTCACTGTTAGCTCGTGGACACTCATGCGAGGAGACTTTTGGACCGTCCAGACTGAGGGTGAGCTCTTGGCGACTGGAGTTTGACTTTAGTTTATCTTTTGTATTGTGTACACTCTTACTACTCAGAGATATTATGTATATATTATTTTGGATCCCTTTTGTACTTCTTATGTGTAGATCCGACTCTTATATACTATGATACCAGGTTTTGGATTTGGTTTAGCTTTCGCATGTTATAAATATACTCCTGTTATTTCTTTTCTTCTCGTATAACCCTTGCTTCCGCTTATATTACCTGATTTTCTGCTTCTTGCTAGATGGTAGCATTACTAACCATTTTGGGCTACGGGGATTGGTTCACCTACTGGGGGGTTGTAGGTGCCATCATGGTCGATAAATCGGGCCGTGACACTTAAAGTCCAATAAATTTCAACTGTAGCCTAAAAGGGTTAAAAATAGGACTTTGGACTTAAATTCCAAATGATGACAGCAAGAGGATTTGGAGCAGTAGCCTAAATTTTCCTTTCATACTTATTATATTATTTTATTAGGTTGTTATTTTTCTTAACATTCTAACAATTTTATTTAACCTGGATGAATTCCCACTGAGTTACTATATATCGTGTATGTTTGCTCGTAATTGTTCATCTAAAGTTCAAATTCATTTAAGGCAAACTTTAGCTCTTAGAATAACTTAGAGAGGTATTTATATCTCTTCATAATTATTAAGTATCTTGAAATCCACATTTAAGAAGTTGGATTAATTATTTAATTCAAAGTCTTAATTCGGATAAAATTGTTAAAGATAGAATTATTTTGAAACTTCGATATTTAGTTTATTTCATTATTCGAAATAAATTAAATGGAAAGGTATCAATTACAACTAAATAAGAGTTAATCTTTTTCAAGTAATCCCAAAAGATCTTTTTTTAATTCAAAAAGTTTATTTCTTTTCAAGAGCCTTAAAAGATCATTTCTTTTCAAGTGATTTTCCAAAGAAGCTTTTCTTTCAAGTAATTCTCAAAGGAGCTTTTCCTTTCATTTATCAAACATTTTTTAGCAAAATTCAAGAAGTTTCTTTTCAATCAATTAAGTTAGCCAAATAATGTTCAGATTCGTCGGTCAACCATGATTTTGTGGACATTCTTTAATTATCTTGAAAACCTTCTTAAAGATGTTATTTGAACTCTTACCTAAATCTTTGAAATATTTAAAAGATTATTTTGTTAAGTCTTTTAATAAAATGTTTTTTTAAAATTTATTTTAAAAATTAAGTGACAACTCTGTTTTAATTTTTTTTGCTTAAATTGTGAAAATATTTTGAGATATTTCAAGTGGTTTACAAAAGTCAAAATCACGCATAACAGAAATGACAACTTCGTTGGAGATTCATCTAGGTTCTAACCAAAGGATATTTTTCCTAACTTTATTTGGCTAACTATTTGTTTGTAATAATTTTTATCTTTTTACAAATTATAATTGTCATTGCATTCATGGCGTACTTCTGCCAATTGACATTTTTTTTTACTTTGGACCTCTAAAATAGCGATTATGTATATCGCAATCGTTTCTCTCCTTTGAAATCAAAAATGTTTTCGGGGTACCTTGACGGATAGTTGAATCGCTAGCCAACTCAACAATCATCATTGTCCCACCCCAAGTTGTGCACTTGGATTCCCAGCCTACATTTTAAAAATCCACTCTAGACCACCTAGGTTAGAGCAAAGCAAAAAACCCAAGCTTAGCGCATTTACCTAACATGTCTTAATATCCAAGGGGTATTAAGTCCATTAAAAGACGACTTTGTGTCCAAAATGGCCCACGGTCCAAAAGAATAATCATCCATATATTTGTTTTAAATTAAAGGATACATGTGTCGAATTGTGCAAACCTGTCATGACTCAATTTCTCAAGTTGTGATGGCACCTACTACACCCCATGTAACACCTCAAAATTCAAACCAGCCTTTGAACTCAGAAACTCTGCAAAATTTTAAATTTCCAAAAACCATGATTCCAAAACACGAGCCATGAATTGAACCACGAGCCATGAAATGGACTCATGAAATCAGTCTTGCAGACCACCCTCAGGTCTGAGAACCACGATTGAGTTTCATGATTCATGGACATTTTGGACATTTTTAGTAGGGTTTCATCCCTAATTAGCGTTAGTCTTTTCTCAAACCCTCTTTCAATCCTAAAAGAAGAAAGGGTCTCCATTCTAGCAAGGTTAAAGCTTCAAGCTAAGGATTCCACCTTCAAATCTCCATCCCTCTCATCCTATATTAATAAATCTTCAATTCAGATATGTGGATATTCAATTAGGGATTCTTCCACACTTATGCCCAAAACCCCCAAATTTTACATTGATTTTCATGAACTTTAAATTAAGGTTCTTACCCAATTCTCATGGGTTTTTCTATAAATTGTTTTCACATAAGTCTACTATGAAATCTAATTCTAAATTGCATGATTTTGTATGGGTTTTTGAAAGTAAATTCCTACTTCATGAATTGAAGGCTTGGTCTAGCCATTTCAAGAAATTTCATGCCTAGTTTCTATTTTATGAAATCATGCATGATTATTGGATTAAACTAGTGCCATGTAAACTTCTAAGATATAAATTATTATGAAAGATAAGACACCCAATGTTCCATCAATACTAATGAATGATTTATCCAAAATAAGATTTATGAGTATAATGAAGATCCAGGTTGTAAACATGATTATGTGAGCCTTATGATATATATATTTTTGGGAGTAGTATTTAGCACCGAGCGATACGGGTTCTAGATAACTCAAGTCCAAAACTATATTGCCACCGTAGGTTGCCTTATTGTGGATTATGATAGGATCCTTATGAACATGGTTCTAACCTTGGCCAGTTAGGATAACCTTTTTCGATATGGGTGTATGACACCGTACTCCATGGTGCTCAACATGGTTTATGTCATTTAAGAGAAACTCCCCTATGAATGTTTTTAAGCTTTTATGTTATATGTTATTCTACTTCGAAGCTTTACTTATTACTTTATGTCTTATACTTAAATTATGATTTTTCTATGTTTTCTTCTATTATGCATGAACTCAGATTTAAGCATCTTTTAAATATATTTACTCATGATATTGCATAAAATCACATACTCAGTACCTTCTATAGTACTGATGCATATTCTCGCACTTCATCCTATAATGATGCAGATTCAGGCTTTTGATCCCAGACTCATGGCTAGAGTGAGTCCATGAGTTCCAGTCCAGAGTTGGTGAGTCCTCATCCTTCTAGGGCTAGCATTAGTTTGATATCTGGTTATCTTTCTTTCATGTACTTAGAGTTAGCTGGGGTATTGTCCCAACAATTCATGATGTCAGCTTAGAGGCTTTTCAGACATAGCTAGATATTCTATATTTGAGTTTAGATTCTACCACTCTTAGACCTTTATCTTATGTTTAGTTGGATTGCCTACTTCCATGATTTATGCTTCCGCTATGTTTGTTATTATGTTGTTTACATCATGCTAAGACCAAATTGTTATCTTGGGGTCACTTGTGATCCTAACTCCCGTGTTACATCTAAGAGGTAACCTCAGGGCATGACAAACTTGGTATTAGAGCATTAAGTTTAAGATTCCTAGGGTGTCTGAAATCCGTATCAAGTAGAGTTTCTTTCATGGGTGTGAAGCACACCATACTTATTAGGGGGAAACTATGAGGTGTCTTAGGAAAAAATTCACTTCTTTCTTGATCAGGTCGTGCGATAGAGTTTAACTCCTCTAATCCAATTTTTATGTATTTTAGATTATGCCTCCTTGTTGTGCCATGCCTCACCAAGCCAACTCTAGAAATGCTAATCCTCTAGTTCCACACCATGAGGTCACTAATGCGGAGTTCAAGAATGCCATTTAGATGTTAGCACATGCAATGTCCAATCAGGCCAATCAGCCAGCACCTATTCCTGCTAATCCTCAATGTGGGGCAGTTGCCGCCAGAATTCAGGATTTCATTCACATGAACCCGTCTGAGTTCTTGGGTTCTAACGTTGGTGAGGAACCGCAAAATTTGATGGATGAGGTGAAGAAGATTTTGGAAGTGATGCAAGTTGTTGGTATGGATGGTGTTGAGCTAGCTTCCTATCATCTCAAGGATGTGGCTCATATTTGGTATACTCAGTGGAAGGATGCTAGGGGCAGGGATGTAGTCCTTGTGACTTTGGAGTTCTTTGAGGGAGCGTTTCTTGATTGGTTCTTCCCTAAGGTGTTGAGAGAGGCTAAGGCCACTGAGTTCATGAATTTGAGGCAAGGGTCAATGTCAGTTCAGGAGTATAGGTTGAGGTTCACTCAACTTTCTAGGTATGCCCCATCTATAGTTGCCATTCTGAGAGCACTAATGGGCAAGTTCATGTATGGAATATTCGACTTGGTGAAAAAGGAGTGCATAAATGCTATGTTGTTAGGAGATATGGACATCTCTAGGCTTATGACCCATGCTCAACATATTGAAGAAGATATGTTGAAGGAAATGGCAAGGGAGAACAAGAGGGCCAGAACAGAGAATTTGCGTTTACTCATTAGAAGTCTTAGGGCGGACACCGTTCTTCATTTCAGAAAAGGTCATCAGGGCCTATACCATCATTAGCTAGTTTTTCTACTCAAGCCCCCAGGCCTAGGCATGATTAGACAGGCAGTGCATCAGGTTCTAAGTTTTAGGGAAGTGTTGCAAAAAGGTCTTCCTACCTTATTTGCAATAAGTGTGGAAAGAGTCACTCGGGAGAGTGCCTCTTGGGAAAAAGTGGATGCTTTGAGTGTGGACAGGTTGGTCATAGGGTCCGAAATTTTCTTTCAACCAAGAAGGGACATGGAGTTGGCCAGACTCAGACTACTTTAGCACCTCCACCAGGTCGTCAGGTTCAGTAGGGTACCACTTTTTGCACTGTGGCGGTTAGCTCTAGAACTATCTCTATGCTATGTCATCTCACCAAGATTAGGAAAGTTCCCTAGATATTTTCACTGGTATGTTGAAAGTCTTCTCTTTCGATGTTTATGCTTTTCTAGACCCCGAGGCTTCCTTGTATTTTATGACCCCTTATGTTGCTTGCAAGTTCAAAGTTAATTATGAACTCCTCTTATAACCCTTTTATGTCTCCACTCCTATTAGTGAGTCAGTCCTAGCCAAGAGAATTTATATAAATTTCCCTATCTCAATCCTTGATAGAGTCACTTCAGCCGATCTAGTAGAGTTGGAGATGACTGATTTTGATGTTATTCTTGGTATAGATTTATTGCATGAATGTTATGCCTCAGTTGATTGTCGTACCTGAGTAGTCAGTTTCAAGTTTCCTAACAAACCTATCTTAGAGTGGCAGGGTCGTCCTCCATCTTTAAAGGGTTATTTCATATCTTATCTCAGGGCTAGAAAGATAATTTCTAAGGGTTATGTCTATCATATAGTCCAGGTTATGGATTCAGAGTTCGAAACCCCATCTCTCCAGTCAGTTCATATTATGAATTAATTTCTAGAAGTTTTTCTGAAGGATCTGCCTGGAGTTCCTCTCGAGTGGGAGATCAACTTTGGGATAGACCTTCTCCTATATACGTAGCCTATCTCTATTCCTCCTTACCGAATGGCTCCAGAGGAGATTATGGAATTGAAAGATCAGTTGAAAGACCTTCTTGATAAGGGTTTTATCAGACCCAACATCTCTTCATGGAGTGCTCTAGTCCTATTCGTGCACAAGAAGGATGGTTCTCTCAGAATGTGTATTGACTACCGTTAGTTGAATAAGGTCACTATCAAGAATAAGTATCCCATTCCTAGAATTAATGACTTGTTCGATCAGCTTCAGGGTGCTAGTTATTTCTCCAAGTGACCTTATATCCAGTTATCATGAACACTGTGTTCGAGAGTATGACATTTCAAAGATATCCCTAAAAAATTGGTATGGTAATTATGAATTTGTGGTTATGTCTTTTGGACTAATGAATACTCCTACAACTTTTATGGATTTGATGAACTGTGTGTCCAAACAATATTTGGATTTGTTTGTGATTGTTTTCATTGATGATATTCTTATCTACTTTTGGAGTGAGAATTAGCATCCGGAATATTTTAGAGTTGTGTTGCAGACTCTCAAGGATCGTCAGTTATTTGCTAAGTTCAGTAAGTGTGAATTCTGGATGCAGTCTATTACTTTTTTGGGTCATACTATGACTAGAGATGGTATTCGAGTTCATTTGCAGAAAATAGAGGCAGTGAAGAACTAGCCTAGACCCACTTCCCCGTCTGATATTAGGAGCTTTTTGGGTTTGGCTGGTTACTACATGAGATTTTTGGAAGGGTTTTCTTCCATATCTTCCCTATTGACCAAGTTAACTCAGAAGGTTATGTTTCAGTAGTCTGATGAGTGTGAGAAGAACTTTCAGGAATTGAAGACTAGGTTGACCACAACTCTAGTTTTGGCTCTACTCGAGCAGTTAGATGCCTTTGTTATGTATTGTTGTGCTTCTAAGATTGGTTTGGGTTGTGTTTTGATGCAGTGTGGTAAGGTGATTGCTTATGCTTCTAGACAACTCAAATTCATGAGAAGAATTACTCCACTCATGATCTTGAGTTAGCAGTGGTGGTTCTTGCTTTGAAGATTTGGAGGCACTACTTGTATGGTGTCCATGTGAATGTGTTTACCGACCATAAGTCTTCAATATGTGTTCACTCAGAAAGAATTGAATCTCCATCAAAGTAGATGGCATGAGTTTCTTAAGGATTATGATATGAGTGTGCTTTACCATCCGGGTAAGGCAAATGTAGTGGTTGATGCGCTTAGCAGGTTGTCTATGGGAACTGTGTCCTTGGTTGAGGACGGAAAGAAGGAATTGGCTAAGGATGTTCATAGACTTGCTAGATTGAGAGTTTGCCTTACAAATTCAGCGGATGGTGGTATTATTATTCAGAATGGGTCTGAATCATCTTTGGTAGTGGAAGTGAAGGAGAAGCAAGACAGTGGTCCTATTTTGCATCAATTGAAGGGTGCAGTCCAACAGCAAAGGTTAGAGGTTTTCTCCAAACGGGGAGATGGTGTGCTTTGATATTAAGGCCGATTGTGTGTTCCGAATGTAGATGGTTTGAAACAACAGATTTTGACTGAGGCTCAAAGTTCCAGGTATTCTATTCAACCCGGTGCCACAAAGATGTACCATGATCTACAGGAAGTCTATTGGTAAAATGGCATAAAAAGGGTTATAGCAGATTTTATGGCTAAGTGTCTCAATTGTCAACAAATAAAGGTAGAAAATTAGCAACAGGGTGATATGACTCAGGATATTGATCTTCCTAATTGGAAATGGGAAGCAATCAACAAGTACTTCATTACAGGCTTACCTCATACTCGCAGACAACATGATTCCATTTGGGTGATTATTGACAGGATGACTAAGTCATCACATTTATTTGCTATTAAGACTACTGATTCAGCAAAGGACTAAGCCAGACTCTACATCCGTGAGATTGTTAGATTGCATGGGGTTCCATTGTATATCATCTCTTATAGGGGTACTCAGTTCACATTCCAGTTTTGGAGAATTTTTTCAGAAGGGCCTTGGTACTCAGGTGAGACTTAGCACAACTTTTCACCCACAGATGGATGGCCAGGCCGAGCGCACAATTCAAAACTTAGAGGACATGTTAAGAGCATGCGTGATAAATTTCAAAGGTAATTGGGATGATCACTTTCTTCTTATTGAGTTTGCCTATAACAATAACTTTCATTCTAGCATCCAGATGGCTCCTTATGAGGCACTTTATGGGTAGAGGTGTAGATCTCCTATTTGTTGGTTTGAGGTAGGTGAAGCAGCTTTGATTGATCCAGATTCAGTTCACGATACTATGGAGAAAGTTCACATTATTAGGGAGAGGTTGAAAACCGCTCAGAGTCGACATGAATCTTATGCAGATGTGAAAAGAAGAGAATTGGAGTTTGAGGTTGATGATTGGGTATTTCTGAAGGTGTCACCCATGAAGGGTGTGATAAGGTTTTGTAAGAAAGGGAAACATAGTCCCCGCTATGTAGGTCCCTACCGAATTCTGAGAAGAGTTGGTAGTGTTTCTTATGAGTTGGAGTTGCCAACGCACCTTGAAGTGATTCATCCAGTTTTCCATATTTCTTTGTTCAAGAAATGTGTTGGCGATCCGACCTTGATTATACCTTTAGAGGATGTGGGTATGAAAGATAGCCTCACTTATGAAGAAGTTCTAGTTGAGATTCTTAATCTTTAGATTCGAAGGTTGAGGAATAAAGAAGTGTCTTCACTGAAAGTCCTTTGGAGGAACCAACTAGTTCAGGGAGCTATTTGGGAAGCAAAAGCAGCCATGAAAGCCAAGTACCCTCATCTCCTTCCTTCTGATCAAGTTTCAGCTTGAGGAAATAGTTTCCTCCTTAGAATGTCCCTCCAATTCTACTCAATCAGTTTTCCTCATGATCCAAGCATGTATCCATATTTTTGGAGTTAGTTCAATCATGTTTATCAGTTGAAACTCAGTTATCATGCTTATTCTTCAGTTTTCAAATTCTGTTGGTTGGTTTGACTGTTTTCTCTCCAGTTTTCCTTACTTAGTCTTCATTCGAGGATGAACGATCCCAAGGGGGAGATATTATAACACCCCAAAATTTGAAAAAGCCTTTAAACTTAGAAACTCTATAAAATTCTGAACTTTCAGAAACCACGAGCCCAAACCACGATCCATAGATTGAACCATAAGTCATAGAATGTACTCGTGAAATCAATCCTGTAGGACACCCTCAGGTTTGAGAACCACGATTGAGTTTCACAGTTTGTGGATGGTTACATGGGTCATGGAACCAATTTGTGGAACTCAAATGAGGGAAGTCATTTTCCCCAGGAAACACGAATGGTTTCTACGTCTCGTGGATGGATCCATGAGTCACACTGTTAACTCATAGAACCATGTTCCGCAGTTGGTCTTCTAGGCCAGGAACCATGAGTCGTGGTTTATTCTATGACTCGTGGAACCTAAAGCTGCAGTTTTAAGTTATTTTTCTAAATTAAATCCCTGGGTTATTTTGGTAATTACCCACCTTTTAACTCCTAAGTGAGGTCATTTTGGACATTTTTGGTAGGGTTTCATACCTAATTAGCCTAAGTTTTTTTCTCAAGCTATCTTTTAATCCTAAAAGAAAAAAGGGTCTCCATTCTATCATGCTTCAAGCTCCAAGCTAAGGATTCCACCTTCAAGTCTCCATCCCTCTCATCCTGGATTAAAAAATCTTAAATTCAGGTATGTGGGTATTCAATAAAGGATTCTTCCACCCTTATGACCAAAACCCCTAAATTTTACATTGATTTTCATGAACTTCTAATTAGGGTTCTTACCCAATTCTCATGGGCTTTTCTATAAATTATTTTCTCATGAGTCTACCATGAAATCTAATTCTAAATTGCATGATTTTGTATGGGTTCTTTGCAAGTAAATTCCTACTTCATGAATTGAAGGCTTGCTCTATCCAGTTATGTATGCATGGATTGATTTATGTAAATTGGCATATTTTATAGCATGATCTCATGAATTTCAAGAAATTTCATGCCTAGTTCTTGTTTTATGAAATCATGCATGATTATGGGATTGAACTAGATCCATGTAAAGTTCTAAGATATGAATTATTATGAAAGACAAGACACTTGATGTGCCATCAATACTCATGAATGATTTTTCTAAAATAAGGTTTATGAGTATTATGAAGATCTGGGTTATAAACATGATTATGTGAGCCTTATGATATATATATTTTGGGGAGTAGTATTTAGAACCAAGAGATGAAGGTTCTAGATAACCTAAGTCAAAAACTGCATTACCGCCGTAGGTTGCCCTTTTGTGGCTTATGAAAGGATCCCTATGAACATGGTTCTAACCTTGGTCGGTTAGGATAACCTTTTTCGATGTGGGTGTATGACACCGGACTCAATGGTGCTCAACATGGTTTATGTCGGTTTAAAGAAACTCTCCTATGATTGTTTTCAAGCTTTTAAGTTATATGATATTCTACTTTGAAGCTTTACTTATAACTTTATGTCTTATGCTTAAATTATGATTTTTCTATGTTTTCTTCTATTATGCATGAATTCAGATTTAAGAATATTTTAAGTACATTTACTCATGATATTGCATACACTCACATAATCAGTACATCCTATAGTACTGACGCATATTCTCGTGCTGCATCCTATCATGATGCAGATTCAGGCTTTTGATCCCAAACTTGTGGCTAGAGACAGTCCAGGAATTCTAGTCCAGAGGTGGCAAGTCCTTATACTTCGAGGTCTAGCATCAGTTTAGCTATCTTGTTATCTTCTTTTCAGCAATTAGAATTAGATGGGGTCTTGTCCCAGCAATTCATGATGTCAGCTTAGAGGCTTTTCAGACATAGCTAGATATTCTGTATTTGAGTTCAGATTCTACAATTCTTAGACCTTTATATTATGTTTAGTTGAATATCCTACTTCCATTATTTATGCTTCAGCTAAGTTTGTTATTATGTTTTTTACGTCATGCTAAGACCAAAGGGTTAGCTTGGGGTCACTTGTGATCCTAAGTCCCGCGTTACATCTAGGGGGTAACCTCGAGGCATGACACCCTACTAGTAGGTAAGCCAAAACCCTTAGTTCGAAATAGTGAGTAGCGGTCTAATATGAAACACAATATAAAAGCAGAACAAACGGATACAATATACAGATAATAAAAGAAAAAAATAGAATAAAGCGGAAAGAAGGAGTAAGTCATACATAAAACCCCCAAAACCTAGTATCAGTCGGTATAAAAGCTACTACAACATAAGGAGTACTAGATAGATACAAATATACATGATAGTCTACGGATATACAAAAAAGGGGACTAATCCCAAAATACAGGGAGACAAGTCAGCTCCGGATGCCAGAAGCTCACCCTAGATCTCCAAATCAACACCTCCGCACTAGGACAACATCAATGGCAATAACTCATGCTAGGGTCTGCATCAGGGAAAAAGATGCAGAAGTGTAGCATGAGTGCCAAAACTTGCAGTACCAAGTAGACATCATAGGCCAATTGATCTCAATAAGATAAAAGCATAGAAAATGCGAATAAGCTAAAAGGAAAAGTAGAGGGAGTCAATATAAGGACACATGTCATGACTAGAAAATAATTATAAGGCAGAAAATAAAGAACTGAATGAAGCATAAAACATGAAAAGTAAAGCAACATGAAGGAAAGTGAAGTATAACAGTCTAGCTACAACCAACCGAGCCCTCATAAGCCCATAAGGTACACATAGTCATATAATAACCTAACCAGACCCCCATATGCCCAGAAGGTACAACCAGCAAATAATAGACCCAAGTGAAACCCCCCATAAGTTTGGAGGATGCAACAAGAAGACAACAGTGACTAACAATTGACCTAATGGGGAAATACAGGTAGAATCATGCCATGATATGCCATATGATTCGTGCCAAGTGCCAATAGTACTGTATGCTCCTCCTACAAATGTAGCTTGCAAAGGCACGACCCATGAGAGGCTCGCCAAATCGATATACCAATTCCAAACCATATCTCAATAACCGTGCCATGATGATTATTAGTAAAAACACTCATAACACTTTTCCTCGGGCATAAAAGTTTAAAATACCAATAAAATCACCCAAAACACTTTCTCTCGGACATGCAAGTTTAAAATCGCAATAAAACCACCCAGAACACTTTCCCTCAAGCATGCAAGTTTAAAATACCAATAAAACCACCCGAAACACTTTCCCTTGGGCATGTAAGTTTAAAATACCAATTTTCCATAAGAAACCCAAAGTACAAAAACTGTTCTTAAAAAAAATGTTTTAAAGAAAGCCTTTCATATGCCATGAAGAAAACAACCATAATACAAGGACATAGAAGAATAATCAAGTCTAGCTATTTTGCACTAAATAAAATAAGTCCACAAGTGAAGGGAAAGGTCAATGTTCTAAAATAGCACCTAAAAGAACTGAAAACTTTACAACATCCTACAAAAACTTAATATAAGGCAACAACTACCCCAAATCAAACTAACACAGATAATTTATACTAAACTGGCTAAAGAAGAAATGAACCGAAAGGAGTTAAGGAATAAGTAAACTGACCTGGGGGTCCAACAATTCTAATGCATATGGACTCGGGTCCACAAATATATAATTACAAATAAATAATACGAAGATAGAACAATTAAGACAAAGCGATAAAAAAGCTTCTAACCTATCTCAAGAATTACCGGAAATTCCATATGATGGATATCTAAATTAACCACCCCAACACCCCAAGGCCGACTAACTAAGCTAAAGCAAGCAAAGATACATACATCTATATATATATATACATATATATATATATATATATATATATATATATATATATATATAGATACAACTAAAGGTACTACACCAGCTACACTAAGGCCTGCATGTACAAACAAAGGTAATACAAAAGATCCCAATCCTAGATTCTAAGCTAAAGCCCTAAATCGACTACGAGATTCAAAATCCCTTAAAAATCCACTATTCAATCCATGAATTCCCACAAACAATTATCACAAACCAAAAAATCATCTTATACAACCTAATTCTAGAAGTAAGTAAGCCATAGCCTACCTCGAAACTGATCACGCACGCTCACACCCACTAGATCATAGCTTTTCCTTTCTAGTAAGCCTCCAATTGCTGCCACATTATCAACGATAAACTACTCATTGATATATAAATAATGATGCCCATATTGCAAATTAACATTTTGGGTAGATAATCGGGTGAAAAAACACCCGTAGGGCCTGCATGTTAATTTTGAAAATGAAATCGAGGAAAATATCCCTCATGGTACAAGGATTCCATGCCCAAATATTGAGCAAAAATAGCTGCAAAAATGAGCTCAAATCAGCCCCCAAACCCCAAGAATAATTCAAGAATCAAAAAGAAATTTCTTGAAATTAAGGACCGAAAACTTACAATTTGATGACGCGAAATCAACCATGGACCAAAAAATGTTGCCCCAACCAGAAAATGGTGATCCCACACTAACATTTTTGCTTAGAGATCTATAGTAATGGAGGTATTCAGTTTGAATATTTGAAAAATGAAGGGGAGAACAATATATACTGCCAGACACTGACTGTCGCGCACGTAGCCTCTTACATGCGAAGGGCAAGTAGAGGCGAGGCAAAGCGCCCATCCTGTGTTCAAATGGCTAGGTCACTATGCACGTGGCCTCGTGTATGTGGCCAAGCCACCATGCATATGAAGGGAAAATAAGGCGAGGCCCAGCACCTCTTCTTCGCACATGCAGCCCACCCTTTGCGTAGGCGAGGGGTTGGGTACTGTTGCAACTGCAACCAGCAAAATTGGCAGATTTGTGATGACGTTCAAAAAAACTCTCCCGAAGGAGGTGCTAATGATCACCAAGAAAAACAAGTAAGTAACCTAATGGGATGTCAGGGTTAAATCCATGGAGAAGGGGATGATGACTTGCCACTAAATGTCGAATTTCAAATCACTAGAGTGAGCAATTGTTCGAGCAAATAAACGTAAAAGTTGGGGGAAAAAGGTTTGGGAAAATAATTTACAATGTGACAAAAGCAGTCATAAACACAATTTGAGTAATCAAGAGAAGGAAAACTAAGGGTGTGCTTCCAATGGGGTCTTAATATGGGATAGGGGTTGATTAGTCAAACACACTTTGAACTAAGAGTATGGGTAGCTTGGTTTAAGCTACACTTAATAGTTTCTTGAACCTATTATGAATATTTACTATGGTATTTGTTGAAGCCCTATATTTTAACATCAAACAAACCAATTAACACTTGGGTGAGTCAAACTATCTCTAGATTTGACTCTTAGATGAATATTTCCTATAATTAAATTATTTCTAGCCTTGATTTGTGGTGGAAATCCCAAATCCCCACTATTAAATTCTTACCCAATTTATGAACTCCTCTTTTAAGCAAGGACAAAATTAGTAAACTCAATTAATGTTTGCAACCATCAATTTTATAATTAATATAGGAAGAATTCAATAGACCCATACTCAATAATCGATTATAAGCTTAGATAATCAACACACATTCCTAATTTCAAACACCCACCATGCACACACCCCTAGAATAGAATTTAGCTAATCATATTAAAAGGAATAAGAGAAGATACCAATTGGGTTTTCCAAAATTCCATTCATTATGTAAGCTAAGTTCAAATTCCAATCTCCAAATTGCATATAAATGGTGTTTTTCAATGAGGAAGAAGAAGAGAGAAAGTATACTCTCAATAATTTTCCTTGGGAAAGTAAAAACTACTGAATTATTCTTAGTACAGATCCCAAAAAGGATTTTAGAACCTTCCCAAATGTGTCACACATATTTAGAATAAATTGCCCTTTGGGGTATGTGCAATGTGAAGTGCGAAGGTGATAAGTCGGTAATCTACAAACTTATTGAGCCTATATCCATGAATTATTGCTATGTTTTGAGTCAATTTAGAGGTTCTTATGGCTTTTATTGATGTCTAGGCAGGTACTCTTGATAAAAGTTGGAAAGCAAGGATATGGACCCAAAAAGAGCCAAAAAGGAGCTAAGTGTGAAGGGTTGAGAAAAGCTAAAGAATTTGCGATGGGACGCGATGGTTGTGCGACACGCACAAGCCGAGGTGCAGTTCGTACCTCCTCTGCATGAGAATTCCAATGTTGCTGAAGATTCTTTAAAGGAGTGCGGCCGCTGTGTGATGCGCACATCCTGTGGTGCAAAATGCACCACCTTCGCACGAAGCCCACAATTTCAGCTGAAGTCACTGGTCGAGTTGAAGCAGGTGTGCGATGTGCACATTGCGACGTGCGAACCACACATCACATCGCACACCTCCCAAAGGTCAAACTTGTCCTAATTTTATGTGATGACTTGGGAACATATAAAAGGCCATTTTAGGTTCAATTTGAATATACAATATCTTGTTATCTTCTTTTCAGCAATTAGAGTTAGAAGGGGTCTTGTCCCAGCAATTCATGATGTCAGCTTAGAGGCTTTTCAGACATAGCTAGATATTCTGTATTTGAGTTCAGATTCTACAATTCTTAGACCTTTATATTATGTTTAGTTGAATATCCTACTTCCATTATTTATGCTTCAGCTATGTTTGTTATTATGTTTTTTACGTCATGCTAAGACCAAAGGGTTAGCTTGGGGTCACCTGTGATCCTAAGTCCCGCGTTACATCTAGGGGGTAACCTAGAGGCATGACACCCTACTAGTAGGTAAGCCAAAACCCTTAGTTTGAAATAGTGAGTAGCGGTCTAATATGAAACACAATATAAAAGCAGAACAAACGGATACAATATACAGATAATAAAAGCAAAAAATAGAATAAAACGGAAAGAAGGAGTAAGTCATACATAAAACCCCCAAAACCTAGTATCAGTCGGTATAAAAGTTACTACCACATAAGGAGTACAAGATAGATACAAATATACATGATAGTCACCGGATATACAAAAAAGGGGACTAATCCCAAAATAGAGGGAGACAAGTCAGCTCCGGATGCCAGAAGCTCACCCTAGATCTCCGAATCAACAACTCCGCACCAGGACAACATCAATGGCAATAACTCATGCTAGGGTCTGCATCAGGGAAAAAGATGCAGAAGTGTAGCATGAGTGCCAAAACTTGCAGTACCAAGTAGACATCATAGGCCAATTGATCTCAATAATATAAAAGCATAGAAAATGTGAATAAGCTAAAAGGAAAAGTAGAGGGAGTCAATATAAGGACACATGTCATGACTAGAAAATAATTATAAGGCAGAAAATAAAGAACTGAATGAAGCATAAAACATGAGAAGTAAAGTAACATGAAGGAAAGTGAAGTATAACAGTCTAGCTACAACCTACCGAGCCCTCATAAGCCCATAAGGTACACATAGTCAGATAATAACCTAACCAGACCACCATATGCCCAGAAGGTACAACCAGCAAATAATAGACCCAAGTGAAACCCCCCATAAGTTTGGAGGATGCAACCAGAAGACAACAGTGACTAACAATTGACCTAATGGGGAAATACAGGTAGAATCATGCCATGATATGCCATATGATTCGTGCCAAGTGCCAATAGTACTGTATGCTCCTCCTACAAATGTAGCTTGCAAAGGCACGACCCATGAGAGGCTCGCCAAATCCATATACCAATTCCAAACCATATCTCAATAACCGTGCCATGATGATTATTAGTAAAAACACTCATAACACTTTTCCTCGGGCATAAAAGTTTAAAATACCAATAAAATCACCCAAAACACTTTCTCTCGGACATGAAAGTTTAAAATAGCAATAAAACCACCCAGAACACTTTCCCTCAAGCATGCAAGTTTAAAATACCAATAAAACCACCCGAAACACTTTCCCTTGGGCATGTAAGTTTAAAATACCATATTTTCCATAAGAAACCCAAAGTACAAAAACTGTTCTTAAAAAAATGTTTTAAAGAAAGTCTTTCATATGCCATGAAGAAAACAACCATAATACAAGGACATAGAAGAATAATCAAGTCTAGCTATTTCTCACTAAATAAAATAAGTCGACAAGTGAAGGGAAAAGTCAATGTTCTAAAATAGCACCTAAAAGAACTGAAATCTTTACAACATCCTACAAAAACTTAATATAAGGCAACAACTACCCCAAATCAAACTAACGCACATAATTTATACTAAACTGGCTAAAGAAGAAATGAGTAAACTGACCTGGGGGTCCAACAATTCTAATGCATATGGACACAGGTCCACAAATATATAATTACGAATAAACAATACGAAGATAGAACAATTAAGACAAAGCGATAAAAAAGCTTCTAACCTATCTCAAGAATTACCGGAAATTTCATATGATGGATATCTAAATTAACCACCCCAACACCCCAAGGTCGACTAACTAAGCTAAAGCAAGCAAAGATACATACATATATATATATATATATATATATATATATATATATATATATAGATACAACTAAAGGTACTACACCAGCTACACTAAGGCCTGCATGTACAAACAAAGGTAATACAAAAGATCCCAATCCTAGATTCTAAGCTAAAGCCCTAAATCGACTACGAGATTCAAAATCCCTTAAAAATCCACTATTCAATCCATGAATTCCCACAAACAATTATCACAAACCAAAAAATCATCTTATACAACCTAATTCTAGAAGTAAGTAAGCCGTAGCCTACCTCGAAACTGATCACGCACGCTCACACCCACTAGATCATAGCTTTTCCTTTCTAGTAAGCCTCCAATTGCTGCCACATTATCAACGATAAACTACTCAATTATATATAAATAATGATGCCCATATTGCAAATTAACATTTTGGGTAGATAATCGGGTGAAAAAACACCCGTAGGGCCTGCATGTTAATTTTGAAAATGAAATCGAGGAAAATATCCCTCATGGTACAAGGATTCCATGCCCAAAATATTGAGAAAACATAGCTGCAAAAATGAGATCAAATCTGCCCCCAAACCCCAAGAACAATTCAAGAATCAACAAGAAATTTCTTGAAATTAAGGACCGAAAACTTACAATTTGATGACGCGTAATCAACCATGGACCAAAAAATGTTGCCCCAACCAGAAAATGGTGATCCCACACTAACATTTTTGCTTAGAGATCTATAGTAATAGAGGTATTCAGTTTGAATATTTGAAAAATGAAGGGGAGAACAATATATACTGCCAGACACTGACCGTCGCGCGTGCAGCCTCGTACATGCGAAGGGCAAGTGGAGGCGAGGCAAAGCGCCCATCCTGTGTTCAAATGGCTAGGCCACCGTGCACGTGGCCTCGTGTATGTGGCCAAGCCACCATGCATATGAAGGGAAAATAAGGCGAGGCCCAGCACCTCTTCTTCGCACATGCAGCCCACCCTTTGCGTAGGCGAGGGGTTGGGTACTGTTGCAACTGCAACCAGCAAAATTGGCAGATTTGTGATGACGTTCAAAAAAACTCTCCCGAAGGAGGTTCTAATGATCACCAAGAAAAACAAGTAAGTAACCTAATGGGATGTCAGGGTTAAATCCATGGAGAAGGGGATGATGACTTGCCACTAAATGTCGAATTTCAATTCACTAGAGTGAGCAATTGTTCGAGCAAATAAAAGTAAAAGTTGGGGGAAAAAGGTTTGGGAAAATAATTCACAATGTGACAAAAGTAGTCGTAAACACAATTTGAGTAATCAAGAGAAGGAAAACTAAGGGTGTGCTTCCAAGTGGGTCTTAATATGGGATAGGGGTTGATTAGTCAAACACACTTTGAACTAAGAGTATGGGTAGCTTGGTTTAAGCTACACTTAATAGTTTCTTGAACCTATTATGAATATTTACTATGGTATTTGTTGAAGCCCTATATTTTAACATCAAACAAACCAATTAACACTTGGGTGAGTCAAACTATCTCTAGATTTGACTCTTAGATGAATATTTCCTATAATTAAATTATTTCTAGCCTTGATTTGTGGTGGAAATCCCAAATCCCCACTATTAAATTCTTACCCAATTTATGAACTCCTCTTTTAAGCAAGTACAAAATTAGTAAACTCAATTAATGTTTGCAACCATCAATTTTATAATTAATATAGGAAGAATTCAATAGACCCATACTCAATAATCGATTATAAGCTTAGATAATCAACACACATTCCTAATTTCAAACACCCACCATGCACACACCCCTAGAATAGAATTTAGCTAATCATATTAAAAGGAATAAGAGAAGATACCAATTGGGTTTTCCAAAATTCCATTCATTATGTAAGCTAAGTTCAAATTCCAATCTCCAAATTGCATATAAATGGTGTTTTTCAATGAGGAAGAAGAAGAGAGAAAGTATACTCTCAATAATTTTCCTTGGGAAAGTAAAAACTACTGAATTATTCTTAGTACAGATCCCAAAAAGGATTTTAGAACCTTCCCAAATGTGTCACACATATTTAGAATAAATTGCCCTTTGGGGTATGTGCAATGTGAAGTGCGAAGGTGATAAGTCGGTAATCTACAAACTTATTGAGCCTATATCCATGAATTATTGCTATGTTTTGAGTCAATTTAGAGGTTCTTATGGCTTTTATTGATGTCTAGGCAGGTACTCTTGATAAAAGTTGGAAAGCAAGGATATGGACCCAAAAAGAGCCAAAAAGGAGCTAAGTGTGAAGGGTTGAGAAAAGCTGAAGAATTTGCGATGGGAGGCGATGGTTGTGCGACACGCACAAGCCGAGGTGCAGTTCGTACCTCCTCTGCATGAGAATTCCAATGTTGCTGAAGATTCTTTAAAGGAGTGCAGCCGCTGTGTGATGCGCACATCCTGTGGTGCAAAATGCACCACCTTCGCACGAAGCCCACAATTTCAGCTGAAGTCACTGGTCGAGTTGAAGCAGGTGTGCGATGTGCACATTGCGACGTGCGAACCACACATCACATCGCACACCTCCCAAAGGTCAAACTTGTCCTAATTTTATGTGACGACTTGGGAACATATAAAAGGCCATTTTAGGTTCAATTTGAATATACAATATCTTGTTATCTTCTTTTCAGCAATTAGAGTTAGATGGGGTCTTGTCCCAGCAATTCATGATGTCAGCTTAGAGGCTTTTCAGACATAGCTAGATATTCTGTATTTGAGTTCAGATTCTACAATTCTTAGACCTTTATATTATGTTTAGTTGAATATCCTACTTCCATTATTTATGCTTCAGCTATGTTTGTTATTATGTTTTTTACGTCATGCTAAGACCAAAGGGTTAGCTTGGGGTCACTTGTGATCCTAAGTCCCGCGTTACATCTAGGGGGTAACCTCGAGGCATGACACCCTACTAGTAGGTAAGCCAAAACCCTTAGTTTGAAATAGTGAGTAGCGGTCTAATACAAAACACAATATAAAAGCAGAACAAACGAATACAATATACAGATAATAAAAGCAAAAAATAGAATAAAGCGGAAAGAAGGAGTAAGTCATACATAAAACCCCCAAAACCTAGTATCAGTCGGTATAAAAGTTACTACCACATAAGGAGTACTAGATAGATACAAATATACATGATAGTCACCGGATATACAAAAAAGGGGACTAATCCCAAAATAGAGGGAGACAAGTCAGCTCCGGATGCCAGAAGCTCACCCTAGATCTCTGAATCAACAACTCCTCACCAGGACAACATCAATGGAAATAACTCATGCTAGGGTCTGCATCAGGGAAAAAGATGCAGAAGTGTGGCATGAGTGCCAAAACTTGCAGTACCAAGTAGACATCATAGGCCAATTGATCTCAATAAGATAAAAGCATAGAAAATGCGAATAAGCTAAAAGGAAAAGTAGAGGGAGTCAATATAAGGACACATGTCATGACTAGAAAATAATTATAAGGCAGAAAACAAAGAACTGAATGAAGCATATAACATGAGAAGTAAAGCAACATGAAGGAAAGTGAAGTATAACAGTCTAGCTACAACCTACCGAGCCCTCATAAGCCCATAAGGTACACATAGTCATATAATAACCTAACCAGACCCCCATATGCCCAGAAGGTACAACCAGCAAATAATAGACCCAAGTGAAACCCCCCATAAGTTTGGAGGATGCAACCAGAAGACAACAGTGACTAACAATTGACCTAATGGGGAAATACAGGTAGAATCATGCCATGATATGCCATATGATTCGTGCCAAGTGCCAATAGTACTGTATGCTCCTCCTACAAATGTAGCTTGCAAAGGCACGACCCATGAGAGGCTCGCCAAATCGATATACCAATTCCAAACCATATCTCAATAACCGTGCCATGATGATTATTAGTAAAAACACTCATAACACTTTTCCTCGGGCATAAAAGTTTAAAATACCAATAAAATCACCCAAAACACTTTCTCTCGGACATGCAAGTTTAAAATAGCAATAAAACCACCCAGAACACTTTCCCTCAAGCATGCAAGTTTAAAATACCAATAAAACCACCCGAAACACTTTCCCTTGGGCATGTAAGTTTAAAATACCATATTTTCCATAAGAAACCCAAAGTACAAAAACTGTTCTTAAAAAAATGTTTTAAAGAAAGTCTTTCATATGCCATGAAGAAAACAACCATAATACAAGGACATAGAAGGATAATCAAGTCTAGCTATTTCGCACTAAATAAAATAAGTCGACAAGTGAAGGGAAAGGTCAATGTTCTAAAATAGCACCTAAAAGAACTGAAATCTTTACAACATCCTACAAAAACTTAATATAAGGCAACAACTTCCCCAAATCAAACTAACGCAGATAATTTATACTAAACTAGCTAAAAAAGAAATGAACCGAAAGGAGTTAAGAAATAAGTAAACTGACCTGGGGGTCCAATAATTCTAATGCATATGGACACGGGTCCACAAATATATAATTACGAATAAACAATACGAAGATAGAAAAATTAAGACAAAGCGATAAAAAAGCTTCTAACCTATCTCAAGAATTACCGGAAATTCCATATGATGGATATCTAAATTAACCACCCCAACACCCCAAGGCCGACTAACTAAGCTAAAGCAAGCAAAGATACATACATCTATATATATATATAGATAGATAGATGCAACTGAAGGTGTTACACCAGCTACACTAAGGCCTGCATGTACAAACAAAGGTAATACAAAAGATCCCAATCCTTGATTCTAAGCTAAAGCCCTAAATCGACTACGAGATTCAAAATGCCTTTAAAATCCACTATTCAATCCATGAATTCCCACAAACAATTATCACAAACCAAAAAATCATCTTATACAACCTAATTCTAGAAGTAAGTAAGTCATAGCCTACCTCGAAACTGATCACGCACGCTCACACCCACTAGATTAGAGCTTTTCCTTCTAGTAAGCCTCCAATTGCTGCCACATTATCAACGATAAACTACTCATTGATAAATAAATAATGATGCCCATATTGCAAATTAACATTTTGGGTAGATAATCGGGTGAAAAAACACCCGTAGGGCCTGCATGTAAATTTTGAAAATGAAATCGAGGAAAATATCCCTCATGGTACAAGGATTCCATGCCCAAAATATTGAGCAAAAATAGCTGCAAAAATGAGCTCAAATCAGCCCCCAAACCCCAAGAACAATTCAAGAATCAACAAGAAGTTTCTTGAAATTAAGGACCGAAAACTTAGAATTTGATGACGCGTAATCAACCATGGACCAAAAAATGTTGCCCCAACAAGAAAATGGTGATCCCACACTAACCTTTTTGCTTAGAGATCTATAGTAATGGAGGTGTTCAGTTTGAATATTTGAAAAATGAAGGGGAGAACAATATATACTGCCAGACACTGACCGTCGCGCACGCAGACTCGTACATGCGAAGGGCAAGTGGAGGCGAGGCAAAGCGCCCATCCTGTGTTCAAATGGCTAGGCCACCGTGCACGTGGCCTCGTGTATGTGGCCAAGCCACCATGCATATGAAGGGAAAAAAAGGCGAGGCCCAGCACCTCTTCTTCGCACATGCAGCCCACCCTTTGCGTAGGCGAGGGGTTGGGTACTGTTGCAACTGCAACCAGCAAAATTGGCAGATTTGTGATGAAGTTCAACAAAACTCTCCCGAAGGAGGTTCTAATGATCACCAAGAAAAACAAGTAAGTAACCTAATGGGATGTCAGGGTTAAATCCATGGAGAAGGGGATGATGACTTGCCACTAAATGTCGAATTTCAATTCACTAGAGTGAGCAATTGTTCGAGCAAATAAAAGTAAAAGTTGGGGGAAAAATGTTTGGGAAAATAATTCACAATGTGACAAAAGCAGTCGTAAACACAATTTGAGTAACCAAGAGAAGGAAAACTAACGGTGTGCTTCCAATGGGGTCTTAATATGGGATAGGGGTTGATTAGTCAAACACACTTTGAACTAAAAGTATGGGTAGCTTGGTTTAAGCTACACTTAATAATTTCTTGAACCTATTATGAATATTTACTATGGTATCTTTTAAAGGCCTATATTTTAACATCAAACCAACCAATTAACACTTGGGTGAGTCAAACTATCTCTAGATTTGACTCTTAGATGAAGATTTCCTATAATTAAATTATTTCTAGCCTTGATTTGTGGTGGAAATCCCAAATCCCCACTATTAAATTCTTACCCAATTTATGAACTCCTCTTTTAAGCAAGTACAAAATTAGTAAACTCAATTAATGTTTGCAACCATCAATTTTATAATTAATACAGGAAGAATTCAATAGACCCATACTCAATAATCGATTATAAGCTTAAATAATCAACACACATTCCTAATTTCAAACACCCACCATGCACACACCCCTAGAATAGAATTTAGCTAATCATATTAAAAGGAATGAGAGAAGATACCAATTGGGTTTTCCAAAATTCCATTCATTATGTAAGCTAAGTTCAAATTCCAATCTCCAAATTGCATATAAATGGTGTTTTTCAATGAGGAAGAAGAAGAGAGAAAGTATACTCTCAATAATTTTCCTTGGGAAAGTAAAAACTACTGAATTATTCTTAGTACAGATCCCAAAAAGGATTTTAGAACCTTCCCAAATGTGTCACACATATTTAGAATAAATTGCCTTTTGGGGTATGTGCAATGTGAAGTGCGAAGGTGATAAGTCGGTAATCTACAAACTTATTGAGCCTATATCCATGAATTATTGCTATGTTTTCAGTCAATTTAGAGGTTCTTATGGCCTTTATTGATGTCTAGGCAAGTACTCTTGATAAAAGATGGAAAGCAAGGATATGGACCCAAAAAGAGCCAAAAAGGAGCTAAGTGTGAAGGGTTGAGAAAAGCTGAAGAATTTGCGATGGGATGCGATGGTTGTGGGACACGTACAAGCCGAGGTGCAGTTCGTACCTCCTCTGCATGAGGCTTCCAAAGTTGTTGAAGATTCTTTAAAGGAGTGCGGCCGCTGTGTGATGCGCACATCCTGTGGTGCAAAATGCACCACCTTCGCACGAAGCCCACAATTTCAGCTGAAGTCACTGGTCGAGTTGAAGCAGGTGTGCGATGTGCATATTGCGATGTGCGAACCACACATCACATCGCACACCTCCCAAAGGTCAAACTTGTCCTAATTTTATGTGACGACTTGGGAACATATAAAAGGCCATTTTAGGCTCAATTTGAATACAATACTTCAGACCTGATTCTTAAAAAATAGTTTTTGCTTTGTAAACAATTTTCCACCTCCATTGAGAAGAGGGTTTCAATCCAAATCTCTTGGTTAACAATTTGTGTGCCTATTTGATTCTAGAACTTGAGATTCAGCTATAATGGATGAGAATTTGACTTACCCAGATGGTATCTCTTCTTCTCCTACTATGAGTGGCTAAATTCTCTTGTCTAGTGGTGTATTGATGATGGGTGCTTAGCTAATGGGTGTGGGTGTTGTTAATTTACCTTTATAATTGCTTATTTGACATGGGTCTAGTAATTTCACAAAGTTTTAATCCAAAAATTAGTGGTTGCAAAGATTAATTTACATTACTTAGCTATGTGTTTGCTCGGGAGAGAATTTCATAGTTGTGGATGTGAAATTGCTAGTGGGTACTTGGGAATCCATCTAGATTGGAGGATAGGAATAGCTCTAATCACAAGAATCTCTCATTTAAGGGTCCGAGCTAGAAATAGGATGACCTCCCCAAGTTTAATCCAAAAATTAGTGGTTGCAAAGATTAATTTACATTACTTAGCTATGTGTTTGCTCGGGAGAGAATTTCATAGTTGTGGATGTGAAATTGCCAGTGGGTACTTGGGAATCTATCTAGATTGGAGGATAGGAATAGCTCTAATCGCAAGAATCTCCCATTTAAGGGTCCGAGCTAGAAATAGGATGACCTCCCCAAGCTAATGTTGGTTGATTGTTTATCACACCGATGATGTTCTAACCGAAATCATCAGAAATGTGGATGTTGATCAACAGATAGCATTCCACACCTATGTCCTATTCTATTCATTTCAATAGGTGAGAGTAGAAGTGAATTAATGATTACCCCATCCTATATCTAATGCACCATCAGATATGCATCCCTAGTCTTCTAAATCACTTGGTACACCCATCTTTAATTTTATTGCTTTTTTTTGTTGAATTGTGTTAGTAGTGGCAACTTTCCCAATTCCCCCATCATTTTACTTGTTTTTGTGTAAATAATTACTCTCCCATTGAAATCAACTCATACAATCTCTAGTTGGCTAAGTCAAGTCCCTTGGGTATGACCCCGATAGCCATTGGGTTTATAAATTTTGTTTTGCCGCACGATCGCCGTGGCCTCCTAATTAGAGAGCACAATTTGAGCGTTCGTCAAAAATGGCACCATTGTTAGGGACTTGAGTGTTAGCTAATTTTTTATTTTTGTTTTGAAGTCAAATTGAGAGTATTTGTTTTCTTATACTTTTTGTTATTTGTGTTGATTGAGTAGGCTAGCTATGGACGAAGCCGATAATAATGAGAGCATTGGTGGATTCGACAATGCCAATGCTGCTGAGTCTATGATGCAAGGAGGTGTAGGTTAAATTTGCCTACCCACCATGGTGGGAAATGTTGTCTTCTATGTGACAAGCACCATACTCCACTTGATTCAAATGAAGGGCCTATTTGGTGGAGCGGCCCATGAAGATGATAATCGATATATTATGAATTTTGTGGAGATTTGCTAACCGTTCATCTTCCAACATATCTCCCAAGAGTCCATCCAATTTTTCCTATTCCCCTACTCATTAATGGGGGAAGCCACGACGTGGTTGGAAGAATTGCCGGATGACTCTATCACATCTTTGGCTGAGTTGGTTGAGGCATTTACCTCAAGATTCTTCCCTCCATCTCGAATGATGAAGCTAAGAGATGAAATTACCAACTTTAGGCATCTCTCGGATGATCCCCTCCATGAGGTTTGGCTATGATTCAAGAAGAAGCTTCTTTTGTGCCCAAACTATGAATTGTCAAACAATTTATTGCTCCAAAGCTTCTACAGGTCATTAAACTCCGTGAACAAATCAGTGGCTGATAACCTTGGATGTAGTACCTTCATGGATTTAGAATTCCCCATTTCTTAGGTGCTATTAGAACGAATGACCAAGACTAACCAAGCTTGGCACATGAGAGAGGCAGAGGTGCCAACTTCGGGAAGGCCCTCAACAATCCTAACAAATGAAATGAGAAAGAAATATGAGGAGCGAGATGAAGCTTTGGTAAAAATGATGACTCAAATTGATTTGATTGCTAAGCATGTAATGGGATCTGGTTTTAAGAAGGTGAATGCAGTAAGTACACCAGAGATTCAAGTGAGTGATGTGGAGCTTATGCCTGAGGTTGATGGTAATCTATGCTTTGTGCCGGTGGGTTCTTGCCACGGGTATTATCTCCCACGGGAGGAGAATCAAGGTTGGATTAGAGACAAAGAGAGGGATGGTAATTGGAGTTATAGAGACAAGGATGTTGATCATTTCAATCACCAGAGTTTGAATCCCTATATCCCTCTGAACAAGGCAGACTCTCTCTACCAACCGGACAAGAAACCCCGACAAATCAAAGCTAGAGGACATGTTGTCCTTCATTCTCATGAAGGTGGACACAACAAATTTGGGAGTAAGTGAGCTAAAGAGTGAGGTTTCAACACTTCACCAAACTATAAGCTCCCACAACACCTCGATCAAGCATCTTGAGGACCAAATGACCTACCTATCAAGCCAACCCTTGGATGAAAGGGATATTGCCTAGAGACACCATTACTAAAACCAAAAGTGATTAAGGATTGAAGTAGTATCGTCATGCCGCGATGTTAAATCAAGCGCTGAATGGGAGGCAACCCAAGTTTCTTTCTTTTTTTTGGTTATCTTGTGTTTTTTTTTGTTTTTATAGGAATGCATGGATGGAGAAATTGAACAAGGGAACGCAAGGAAAAAAGGAGTCATGCAGTGGACTGTGCGGACCACACAAGCAAGTGTGCGTGTCACACAGCCTATCACACGCCACACCAGAAGACTTGAAGGAAATCTAAAAAAAAGGAGGTAAAGTGCGATGGGCCATGCGGACCGCACGAGCCCAAGCGCTTATTGCACCTCCATCACACAATGAGACAGATGTTTGGACAAACCCAAGGGTAACACAGGGGGCTTGTGCGATAAGCCATGTGGTCCGCACCTTTCCTGGTGAGAATCGCATGTCATGGCACACGAAAGGTAAATTTGAATTTTAATTCACCTAACCCGTTGACCGACCTGACCCGAAGATGACCCAGCCACCTTTTCTTCTTTTTTTTCTTTTAAAACCGCCTCTTCTCTTTTTTTTCCACCATGTTTCTCCACAACTCCCAAAATTACCTCTCAAAGTTCTCTCTAAATACCTAAAACTCTCCCAAAACCTTTTTCTCCTCTCACCCAACCTTCTCCGCTATGCCCCCACCATCACCACCGTCAGTATCCGGGAAGGTCTTGTGGGTAACCATTATTGGAGTTCAAAAAGCTTTGGTTTTCACTCTTACCTTCATAATCTTCACTTGTGATAAGTTCCCTGGCGTTAAATAATTGTTTTTATGAATATTGGGAACTCATATTGTGAAGCATGCTTAGTAAAATTGCCATGTTGATTTTGAGTGAGATCCAAAAATTTTGGGTCCCCAATTTTTAGTTGTTTTTGATAATATACCTTAGTGTCAACTTGGTATATTGTAAATCTTGAATATGCATGTTGATTGGTAGTAATGTTTAGTCTTGAAATCTGTGTTGGGGTGAAGTCTGAGTAATCCACTTGTGACTAGCGCTTGATTTGGCCCGATGATAGATTGGGTGATGTCGTTATTAAGGGCAAATCATCGTTTTTCATAAGGTTTTAATTGATAGTTGACTATTGAGGTTGAATGTTGCGAGTTGTATGCCCATGATCCTTGTTGAAAATCTTTTTGGGGTGAATATTTGGTGAAGGAAGGGTTGATTGTTGCTATGCTTATTGGTTCCCATTGTGTAAGAATAGCTTGATGTTCCTGATGATAGACGGGGTAACGTCCATCTTAAGAGAAGTCATTGAGTCTTTTCATGCTTGTGTTTGTGTCAATGGAAATCCGGGGAAGTCTGAGTACCCGGAAGTTAAGGTCATAATACCTTTTCCCCTTTGTTTAATGTGATTTGGTTATTGTGTAGTGCCAAGTGCTGAAGCACATCTTGCTCTAAGAATCATATGCGTAACTCACAAGAACACAAGGAACTAAAAATTCCAATTGTGTCATTCTGCATTTCATATACGATGCATAGATCTTGATGTGCGGGGTACACATGACATCACACAAAGTTGAAAAGAATGAGCAGGTCACTGATATGAGGGGCGACACGTGGTGCGACATGCATTCCTGATGGTGCAAATCGCACCAGCATCGAACCTCATTTAAGAAAATCCCTGAAGGTTCTGTGGGTTTGTGCGATATCACATGTGATGCTCACTCCTCCTGGTGTATTTTGCACGTGGTCTGCATAAGACATCAGTTACCTACTTTCTTTTTCTAATCCATTGCATTCCATCCTTTGTAGTTGCTAACTTCTTTTTAGGCTGTGTTTTTGTCTCTTGGCTCACAATCTCTGGTTGCAGAATATGTCTTCTAACAGGAGACACACAGGGGGCCAACCTAAAAAAAGGTCGGTTGCAGAAGAAGCAAGGCTCCATTTTGGATTAGAGGGCATGAAAGCCTACTACACTCGAGACAAGAACGAAACTTTTAATGTTGAGCAAAGATTTAATTTGGTGGAAGTTGGAGACAAGTTGCCCAATATGCACCATTCGTTTGTTGTTACAGAGTGGCATCCATTTCAAGATGTGCCCGGGGGATACCATGAAGAGATAGTCGGGGAATTCTTTGCAGCTTACCAAGCCATACAAGATTCCAAAGGGCTATAAAGGTCACAAGTACAAGTTCCCAAATCTAGATGCAGTCATCATTTGGGGCAAGAAAGTGTCTGTCACCCCCATCGCCATCAATGCTATTTATTGGGAATAACCAATCGATCCTGCACCAGCCCTCATGGCTAATTTTGTGGCCGAACCAAAGCCATATCAGGAGACAGCCCCCACTATTGCTTTGGGAACCCTTGTGTGGTTTACCATGGGAGGAGATATCCCGAGAATGTCCTTGGTTATTGAGGTGCAGATTTGGTATGATCTAGGTCACAACAGTCTTCTCCCCTCTCAAAATGACCAAAAGATAACTCAATAAGGTGCCATTCTAATCAAGGCCATCATGACGGGGGAACATGTAAACTTTGGAAAGGTGGCAGCAATGGTAATATGGAGGAAAGCCCATCGCGAAGATGATTCCCTCCCTTTTACAATCTTAATCACCAAGATGTGTGCTAAAGCTGGTGTTCCTACTCTTCTTTGTGACAAGTTTACTCATGCCATCGGGGTCATTGATCTTGACAAAAAAATAGACAGAGATGCCCCAAGATTCAAGAAGCAAAGGACTGAGCAGATGAGTGAGCTTGATAGTGATGAGCTTGGTGCTAGTGTTGGTGATTTATCTCCCTCTCGGACCACTTCCAAGGGACAACCACATGCTACCACACCCTCTATGACCATGAGTGGGCTGCAGGATATGGTGGACAAGACTCATAATCATGAGAAGCAGCTGGCCGACTTAGCCACAAAATTACCCAAATGATAAATAGAGCAGTTAAGAATGCAGTGAAGGGGGTGGTAGAGATCTTGAAAACATTGTGCAAGTGGGTTGATGTCATGGAGGGGGAAATCTCTAAGCTTTAGAAAGATGTTGACAAAGCCAAGGTCAAAGGCCCTGTACTGCAGGAAGATTTGACGGCATTACCTCCACCTCGGAAGATTCCCGGCCTCTTGCATGACTTATTTGCTGACTATGCTGATGAGGAGTTGCCCTGTAATGAGTATCAAGAGTTGGATGATGACGAGAACCCTGATTTTCAGTGGGCTCTTTGTGATTCAACTCTTTTTGTAAACTCTCAATGGGGTGGTGCTAGCCCGAGTGGCAAGAATGTTGAAGAAGAAGCTACTGCTTATGATGGTGATGATGAGAATTAAGTCCTCCATGGAGTTCCACCTTTTTTCTCATTGCACTATCAGCATTGAGGGAAATTCTTCTTTTATGGGGAGGGGGTGGCTTTACTTACTTGCTTTTGGTGCCTGTGAGTGGGCTTGAGACAATTTATTGCCCTTGTCGGGCCTAGTTGACATTTTTGCTTAGTTTTATTTGGCCCTTGTCAGTAGCATTTAAGATGATGATTGTAATACCATTGTTTTTCTTTTATTTAGATTATGTTTTTGCTTTACTTTTTACTTTGAGCTTAATTGTGCCCTCACCGGGCTTGAATTTTATTGAGTGTGTGCCGGGTTGGTCATACATGCCCCATTGTTCCACCACCCGTGCCTTGCAAATGCGCTAAATGCCTATGCCTAGGCTTGTTCTTGAATGAAATTATGAGCACAAATTCGGTTATTTCCTTGTTAATAGTAGTGTAGAAATAAACTGTGAGAGTTTTCATAATACTATGGTTCTTTCCCAAGGAGCAAAAGTTTTGCTGATTTTCTTTTTCTTTTCTTTTGTTTGTGTGTGTAGAACCGCATTGTTGTTTCCCTATGATAGATTGAGAGGAAAATTTCTTAAGAGAAAATACCAAGTTTTAGTTTAAAATTGAGTCTATAAGTGCTCATCTCAAAATGGGCCCTCTGGAAAAAATAATATGGCAATTTATTTTTGAAAATGAAAGGAAGAAGGAAAATGAATTTTTGAGGAAAAGCATTCTCTTGTCA
>QJPP01003346.1:95000-221624 GCA_003996215.1 Jaltomata sinuosa
TACTGTTTATTTATCACACCGATGATGTTCTAACCGAAATCATCAGAAATGTGGATGTTGATCGAAAGATAGCATTCCTCACCTATGACCAACGCTATTCATGTCAATAGTTGAGAGTAGAAGTGAATTAATGATACCCCATCCTATAGCTAATGCCACATCGAATATGTATCTCTAGTCTTCTAAATCACTTCGTACACCCATCTTTAGTTTTATTGCTTTTTTTGTTGAATTGTGTTAGTAGTGACAACTTTCCCAATTCCCCCCATCTTTTTACTTGTTTTTGTGTAAACAATTACTCTCACCTTGAAATCAACTCATACAATCTCTAGTTGGCTAAGTCAAGTCCCTTGGGTACGACCCCGACATCAGTTGGGTTATAAATTTGGTTTTGCTGCACGATCGTCGTGGCCTCCTAATTGGAGAGCACGATTTGAGCGTTCATCAGAAGGAACCTGCAATCGCCCCTTGAGGTTTACGGATTGCAGGTGCCTATCTTCTCAGGTAGTATTGTTTAAGTAGTGTGCGAGTCAAATGCGGGGGGATGGGCGATTACCCTTGGAAAAGTGCGGCTCCCATGTTGATGACTACTCAATCAGTATTTGAACTTCCATCGCATGTGCCTCTTTGCGGCTCACACATTATTTTGCCTCTTGTGGCATAATCTTCCCCTTCTGGTCATCTTTGTACTTTAACTCAATTTTAAGCTCTTTTGGGTTCAATTCCTTTTCTTTATTCTTTTGACTAAGATCACCTGCATTTACGATAATAAAGGTAATAAGTACCTCTAATTCACATCAAAATATGAAAATAATTCATTCAATAAGTTGGTAGATTACCAACTTATCAATTTGTAACTTCAAAAAGTCATTGGATGGACCCTCGAGATTCATCTGAGGTCTCGCGCACGCAAATGAATGATGCTACCTACCAGAAATGACCTTTCAGACTCAATGGAACTGACTAAATTCCCAACAGAGATAGATTTAATGAAAAGTAATCCTCATGCCCAGAAACCAACTTTTTACCAAAAGGAGCTCAATATCCCAAAATGATTCTGGAAGCCTCGGGACCCAAACCAAAGGTCCTTCTAGCCCAAAGTCAATGTTCTATTGTTGTTAACACTGATGGAATTTCCATCCGAGGTTGTCTTTCCCAAATGTTGACCAAAGTCAACCCTTTTAACTTTAAGAGCTTCAAAATAGGGAAATGAGCTTAAACCACAAATGAACTACTCGGGAACTGAACCATCAGTCCCAGCAAGTCATAAATGACTTATAGTCGCTGTGGGAAAGCTCAAAACATAGAAAATGCACAAAAACAGAGAAAATGACCTTGAGGGTAATTACAACATCCACTACTAAAATGAATTTCATCCTCGAAAGTTAGAAAAAGGGAAGTACATAAAGGCTCGAAAAAACTAGGATACTAGGCCCGCATATCATACTCCGTCTCCTAGGTAGCCTCCTCAATGGGACAATGTCTCCACTGCACCTTAACCACTGGAATCTCTCTAGACCTCAATCATCTAACATCCTAAGATACAATGGTTACTAGTTGCTCCTCAAAAGTCAAATGATCATCCAACCGAACATCCCACTGAAGCACGTGAGACTCATCCAGAATATAATGGTTGAGCATCGAAACATGGAAAACCAAATGAATGGCATAAAGGGATGGAGGCAAGGCTAACTCATATGCAACATCACCCACTCGCTAAAGAATCTCAAATGACCTGATGTACTTAGGGCTAAGCTTACCCCTACTCCCAAACCTTACCACGCCATTCATGGGTGATACACGGAGGAACACACAGTCTTCAACCCCAAACTCTAACGGCCGATGCCTATGGTTAGCATAACTCTTCTGTCTACTTTGAGCTACCCAAAGTCTATCTTGAATCAACCAAACACTATATCCAAAGACTCAAGCAACAAATCTATACTCTACGGCCTGCCCTTGAAAGAATCAAACCCCCCAATTAGAGACCTACACCGCCTACCATATAACCCTCAAATGGAGCCATCTTGATATTTGAATGGTAACTATTATTATAAGAAAACTCTTCCAAGGCTAGAAACTGGTCCCACTGACCCCCAAAATCCATAACATAGGAATGAAGCATGTCCTCAAGAACCTGAATAGTCTGCTCAGACTTATCATCAGTTTGTGGGTGAAACGCCATGGTAAGATCAACCCGAGAACCCAACTCTACCTGAAATGCCCTCCAAAAATGAGAAGTGAATTGCATACCTCTATCTGAAATAATGGACACTGGAACACCATACAGACGGACTATCTCTCACACGTAGATCCAAAGCTAGTGTCCTCAAGAATGAAGTAAGTTGTGGGAGTAATGAGTTAGGAAAGTACATCGCACCACTAATAACCTTTGCAATGCCAATTCAATGCTCAATACCCTCAGTATTGCACATGTCCACACTACCCTACTTCACCAAATACCACCCTCAATCTCGCCAAATGTCATATCATGTCTATAACATACATCCAATGTATCACTTTTCATGATCTCCACAAAATCCCCAAAATAATATGCCTCATCCCAACTTTGAGAGAAAACCTCCCAGAACCTTCACACCACTCATAGGACCACTGACTAACCTTTATGAAAGGCTGAAAGCAGCAAGGATTCTTCATCTGGTAAAAGCAAAGTCTATGAATACTTTGTCCAATTGGTATGATCAAAATAAATAATGTGCTTACCGCTCAGGATAGTCGGGCATGATACCGAAAAGTGTATCCCCTTAGACACAGGATTCAAGAGCTAATTGATAATAGAGTGATACCACTTGTAGAAGCTCCACCAAGTGTAAACAAAAATCTACAACACAATCACGGAAAGTAGGTTTTTGGCATAAATGGTTGCAAAGAAGAATTAAGTTTTTAGGAAAGTCGCACTTTTGACATTCTTCCAACTTGCATTTGAAGTTATTGCTTTCTTTACTTGTAATTGCACTTTATTGGGTTTTTTTCATGTAATCGCACATAATCTTTTCTCTCCGTTCTAACTGCATGTTATGGTTTTATTCCCTTTGTAATCACACTTTTCTTTATTATATGAACTATGTTTGACCTGATTCCTAGCTCAATGGGATACGTAGGGCCATAATGTCTCAGTCATATTCCGCATAAGCTTTTCATTTCTCATCACAATGGAAACTGGGGCAGAATTTTTTAGAAGATATCAAAAATCCCAGAGAAGATGACATTTGCTACAAGATTAGATACTAGAGCTTGTTGAAGCCGAACAAGGACATAATTTTTGAGAATATCTCAAAAATATTATATTAAGTGACATCACAAGTTGCAAAAAAGTTCAACAGTTATTCCATGATCTTCACTAGGGTAGAATGTTTTGAGGGAGATCCTGAAAAATGCGACCAAGGATACACTACGAGAGTGAATGAGTTTACAAATCAGACAAATGAAGGAGCAACAGGACAGCAAGGCAAAGACAACACAAATCAGTCTCTTAAAACTAATAATTTTCTTTGAATGCAGGGTTCAACACAAGTTGATCACTTTTCTCCCTATCCATTACAGGCACATCAATCAAGGGACATCGTGCATAAAAAACAGAGAGTTGAATCTCAAATTCTAAGAAGTCCACACTATCTCACTGATCTAAGAAGTTTTGTTTGGATGCAGAACAAATGACATCACCCTCAGAGTTCAGGGGAGAATCACAACAATCTCTAATATCAAATCAGATACATCACTTAACCACAAAACCTAACCTTAATTATTTTAGTCTTATCATCTAAGAAAAACCCTAATGGTCTCTCCCTTTGATTTTGTAGGATAAATAGTTTTTGAACTTTACGAGAGAAAATATTTGGCCTTGGACTCCATGGTGCATCAATATCTAGTTGGGAGGACAAATCAGAGGATTCTTTGGCTATGAAACTCCACAATTTAATTCTATAATTTTCATGACTTCTCTGCTTTCACTTTTTTTCATCACTTTGTAAGAGGACCATACTTGATAATAGTCGTGGATGGTCACAATAATATACAGTTCTCTTAGGTAGTCAGGACACAAACACATAGTCCTCAAAAATATCCTAAAAAATAACATAGCAGCAAGTGCCTTCGCAAGCAACTAAGAGGGCACAACATGTCATCCCATAAAAAGTTAGGAGATGACCATAAGAATGAACAGTCTCTATAGAAAATTGGAAGACCACAATCATAATAATCCCTGCAAATGACCGGGAGATGTTCTCTAGCTAAAAGTTTCAATCGACACCAGAGTTATGAGGCATCATTCCGAGTTTGTCTATACCTTTTGTCATGACCTGATTTCTCAGGTCAAGATGGTACCTACAACCCCCATGTAGGTGAACCAATCCCCATAGCCCAGAATGGTTAGTAATGGGCTACCACCTAAGCAAGTACGCATAAGAGGTAAAAATAGGCGGAAGCAGATAGAGAAAACAATGCGAAAGTAAGCAACCTAAATATAAAATAAAGAAACTACATCATCCCATGAACTGGTATAAAAAGTATATGAGCCACTACTAAAATATATAGAGTACTAGAAAGTGCAAAAGAAGAATATATACAATTGTCTCTGAATAAACAAATGAGTAAACAATGCCAAAAGAAGAGATATGGTCAAGCCCTGGTCATCAGGAGCTCACCCTAGTCTCGGATGCACAAATGTTTCACGAGTGTCCATGCAATCAACAGTGCTAGCTCACACTAGGATCTGCACCTGAAAGATGCAAAAATATAGTATGAGCACCAATTACAAAGCAACGGGCACAAAATAGGCATCATATGCCGACTGAGCATATATAGGATATAAAAGCAGTAAATAGCAGATAATGAAGAAAGTAGTCATAGAGGCCAATAGAGGAAAGTACACGAAAACTAGCAACATATAAAAGACAAGGAGAATACATGTATTTTATATAAGCCACAGAAGATATAATACAAAACACAGGTGAAGGAATAGAGAAAGCACCTGGATCCTTGCAACAATAATATATATAGAGAGTTTAACGAATATAATCATGCTAACAATGCAACTCATAAGATAAGAATCATCAGAAAGGCAACCTCATAGGAGAGAATAAGCTAATCCACCACTGATCAGAAAGACAACTAATAAGTACTACACTAGGGGCGAGTAAGCTAATCTACCTATAGTCCTAACAAGCGCCCATACACCTGAGAAACACATACAAGTTAAGAAAAACACTCCGACATCCCATACTAATGGAGCGTACACTCAACAAATAACAAATAAGGGTAAAACCATAACTGAATGAATGATATGATGTGGTATGATAGAACCAGTTATGCCAGTAGTACCGTATGTACCTCTTCCGGTGCTTACAGGACCAGTAGGTAGGATCCATAGAAGGAGTCCCATGTATACCTTGACTACATTGTATACCCCTTCTCTGACACTCACAGCTCGTAGACCCTGGTTTGGATCAACAAGTTCCATGGAGGTTTACGCGACCATATGCAAAATATTGAATTCTCAATATAAGTGCTCGGAGTATATTCGAGTCTAAATCCATAGTAAAAATAGTCTAGCGCTCGGCTCGGTCAAGTCTAGTATCATCTCAAAATTAGTAGTAAAATATAGTCTAGCGCTATGGCTCAGTAGAGTCTAGTATCAGTGTGAAAACCCAGTGATAAAATCATCATTCAATCTCTTTTACTCCAGGAAGATCAATAAAACTAGTTTCAAATCCATTTAGAACCATTTATATCGAAAACAGGCCCTCGAGGCCATGCAAGGTTTAGAAAATCACTGATAGTTAGGCTCACAACCTTTTAGTAGTGAATAAACGCAAAAAGCTCTTTGTATGAATAATTATGATATGATCGCATAAAATAAATAGCCCAACGACTAACAATCAACCTATCGGCTCTGCAAAGGCTCAATCTGCTCTACAATATAGATAACCAGCCTAATATAATAATCAGATGTCCAGGACTCATAGATATTTCCCAAATATCCCACAATTTATGGTCCAAAGGCATATACAAAGTCCACACAGGGCCATAAGGGGAAATACTACTAAACTAGCTCGAATACTAAAGAAAACGTAGGGAATCAGACGGACAGAAGAAAATGGACAAGGTCTGGGGTTCCAACCTAGTAAACCCAACCCAAAGATACTAGATAATACAATTATATTCTACATACACAAAGTCTAAGGTAAGTAAGTCGTAACCTACCTGACGTTTGATGACAAAATGCTGGAAAGACGTCGTCCTAGCCCAAACTACCTTGAGGAGTCCTGAACTAAAATCAAACTATCAAAACAATACTCTACTCATCAATACGAAGCAAATGGTGCCCATAATGCTAATAATTTAGCTGGGTTGAAATCTGGGTCAAAAGCGAGCCCATAGGCCCCGCAACCTAAAACCAGAAATGAAAATTGTCATGACATTTTCAATCTTCAAGGAACACATACTCAAAAATTGAGCATGAATTATGAAGGATAAAGGGCCAAATAGCCCCTACAAAGCCAAGGACAAAGAGGGAATTAAGGAGGGGAAATTACGGAATTAATCAAAGAAAAGACTTATAGTTAAAGTCGAGAAGAAGATCATGGACTAGAAATTATTCATCCCAATGCTTTGAAATAATCCCACAAAAATTTGGAGCTTTGACTCTCAAGAAAATGGGGAAAAAACGTATTTGGGTGTTTCTGAAATGAAATAAAGGAGAAGGCAAGCTTAAAGGTTGTTAGTTGATGCCTAGGCGCACGCGGCCAGGCTTGCTCACGCTACTTGCTGGCTTCCTAGGCGATGGGCAGGAAAGGAAGGGGTCGGCTGGCCTGCTGTGCACATGCATCCCGCCCATGCATGAGCGATGGCTTGGCTGGTGCTGCAGCAGCCACCAGCAACCAGCAATAAGGCCAACCCAAAATGACCTCGGATGAACCCTCGGGAATGCATCTGGGGTCCCCCAAACTCAAATGAACTATGCTACTCAACTAAAAATGACATTCCAGACTCAACCAAATTGAGAAAATTCCCAACATAGGTCTATTTAATAAAAAGTTGGCCCCACGCCTAAAACCAACCTTTCCAAAACGGAATTCCATGGCCCAAAATAATTACGGAAGCCTCGGAACCAAAACCAAAGGTCCCTCTAATCTAAAGTCGACATTCCAGAGCTAACAACATTGATGGAATTTTCATCTGAGGTCGTCTTATCCGAATGTTGACCAAAGTCAAACTTCCAGGTTAAACTGGCAAGAAAACACATAAAGCAAGATAAATCCAAATTTAAAGCTCCTAGACCTCGACCAAAGGTCCAACTAGAACAAAGTCCATGCTTTGAAGCTAATGGAACTGTTGGAATTTGATTTCAAGAATGCTTGCTAAGAATGTTGACCGAATTCAACGACTTCCTAAGTTAAGGCTGTAAAATAGGTAGATGGTCACGATGACCTAATGAACAGTCCAGGTACCCAACCACCTGTCCCAGCAAGCCATAAATGAGTTAGGGTCACTACAGGGAAGATCTACAGTACAAAGAAGGCAAAAATGTTGGAATAACCAAAAGGGTCATTACATCATCCACTACTAAAAAGGACTTTTGTCCGCGAAAGTCAAGAAAAAGGAACACCACAAGGATTAACAAGTGTGAATACTAAGCCCGCATCTCGCTCTTACTTTCCCAGGTATCCTCTTTGACCAGATGACACCGCATGGAGCTACACCAAAGGAAAACTACCAAAGACCTTAATCCTCCAAAGGTCTATCAACTAAACCAAACCTCAAGATACTCAACTGGAATGCACTAACACAACACAGAGACCAAGAGAAGCAAGATGATCAACACAAAGAACTAGTAACCTCGATACCGCAACCAGGCTCACTCAATGAGCCACCACCCAACCTTCTCACTCATGAATCCTTTGATCCGCAAAACCTTTCTGTCTATCTTGAATCATCTGCACCTTAACAATGAAGTCTCACACAGGTCAAACACCCAAGCCACTCTAAAATCATCAACTAACCCATCGGAGGTCTATAGTTCCCATTACACTGGACCTCAAATAAGGTCACCTTCAGACTCAAAATCTATCCAAGCCAAGCTACAGTCTATGGGCCTATGGCACCCAAAATACCAACCCATAGCATACCCTCGAGGATTAGAGTAATCTTCCCCAACTGACCATCAAACAGCGGACGGATACCTATGCTAAGATCAACCTCGATATATAAACCTAACTGAACCAACCTTCAGAGCTCAACTGCAATTTGTACACTGGGGTCGGGAATGAATTGGATGAACACCCTATAGTGAAGGAGACTCTCCCAACTTTAGAACAAAACCAACTTTGTTGATTTGTGCCAAGTCTGAATCAGCTAAAAGTGAATGAACTCGGGCAACCTACTTAAGAAGACGCAAACAAAACCCAATCTCTGCAAAGAGTGTGGTAAGCCTACCATAAAGTCTGTAGCCATCAACTAAACTCCAATTTCTTACAATATCGCTGCTGCTCTATATCCTCAAAACACCATCCAAATTTATGGTCACTTTACTAGCCTTGCCACCCAGAAAAAAGTCCGTCATGCTGCGAATACCATGTCAAAACAACCTGTAGGCAAAGGAAAAGATGCTGGAGTCCAAGATCACCGCTTAGCCATTGAAAAGCTCACAATCTCTCAACTCACCACCCTCTGGCTCAAAATATCCACTCTAATGTACAAGTACACAAACCACCAACTTTGAAAGAATTCAACATATCAAAACTTCTGGCCAACCACTGGCAAAGCCTAATCGATACTAGAATCCCATGCAAATAGACAACCTCTCAGAGAATTAACTGAATCAAATCCCCAACTCTCGGAACACAAAGGGGACCATCAAATCTTAAAGTACTATCAGAATCTAAAGTAGCCCTACTGACCTCAACCCGTACAACCTGATCATAACTATTGATTGTTCTAACTGACGCTGCTGGGTCTAATCAACAAAAGAAGAACAGATCTCAACACTAGCAAGAATTTTGCTGAAATCTGACAAATCAATCCTAACATAATGGTTAGCCAAGGACTGGATGTCCAAGGAGAACAACCGCTCCAAAACTAACAGAGAAGCTAAGTTGTCCATACTCACTGCCTTTTGGCCCAGACATGCCGCGACCGACGAGAACCTTCCACTAACCATCTGAAGTGACCTGATAGCCCACAATCTAAAACCTAACTCCAAATACCGAGCATGCTTCTGTTGAATCCTCGAGTAGACACTTATGTCGCTGATGAACACTATAAAAACTGAAGCCAACTAGGATCTGGATACACGGCTTGCCTAATTCATAAATATTACTGAGTCTTGGGGCAACCCAAGGACATAACAATGAAAATCATAATATATACAGCAAGACCCAAAGGTAGTCCTAGGAATGCCCACCACCTCGATCTGTACTAGAAAGAACCTGACCTCAAATCCTTCCTGGGAAAACATCACTGCACTATGTAGTTGGTCGAATGTGTCCTCAATATGCAAAACCTAAGAATACTTTCAGTCACCACCTCAGCCAGCTACCAGTAATCCATGCATATATCCAAGGAGTCATCCCTCTCCTTTTTCAACCCAAATTGAAGCCTCCTCTAGAGATATACTGGACTTGACAACCTCTTTCTCAGAATATGTTGGAGCAGTTTCTTTAGATCCCACATCTCTATTGGTATCACTCAATAAGACAGGTAAAAGAATAGGATGAGTGCCCAACTCAATCAGGACGATAGAGTCAAAACTTGACCAGACTAGAAACTGGGGAAAATAGAGAATAAAACTCAGCTACATGCTAACCACCTAAATCGATCAAATAAAAAGGGTCAACTCAAACCTCCTGAGAAAAGCATCAGATACCTACTTGCTTTCCCAACAACATGCTCTATGAGCAAAACAACTTTCCCTGGTACACAGCTACCGGTACTACACCACACTAACTGAAAAGTTTCAAGCATATGATGTATAACGGCCTTGGCAACAACCACCCGAGACCTCTAGAAGTTGAGATACTCAAATCAATTCTTGAAACATAACAAAGACCATAAATTTTGCTAAAAGGACTACCCACAGTCATAACCCCAGGTAGTTACCTCCTAAAGTTGATACACCCCATCCACTACTAAAAGAATTCTTCTACAGAAAGTAGTCACAGGCATAAGCACTACAAACTCAAATAGTACATCTATATAAGAAACAAGTAGGCAGTTATATAAATATATAAAATAGAATGGTAGACCCCAAAGCAAGCAAAACCATAACTAGTTAATAATAAGAAATACCATACTTGTAGCAACGATATCTGGAACCTCCACCTCTGGCCTACCAAGATGGCCCTTAAACTATCTCTGCCTATCCCTTGACTGAGTAGTCAATGCTAAAGGCTCGATCGTCCTGCATCGGGGACATTCTCTATAAAAGTGGCTAACCACTCCATAATTATAGCAACCCAGAGATGTCCTACTTTGATGCACGGTGCCTGTCAACACGGGATGGATACCTGAACCACCTTGCTAAAATTTACCTCTAACCATCTGAGAACCACCCCTACTACCCTGTACATTACCCCTAGCCGGTGGCACTGGAACCTTGGGAGATAAAGACTACTAACTCTGCTGACTGGAATGCGTGATCGTGGGGTAATCCCTAGCAAAGTGCCCAAACTCATGACACTAGAAGTAATCTCTACTAGAACTCCAATGTAAAGATCTCGCTGAGTCTAACTGGCCACCACGGCCTATATACGTAGAAGGCAAACCTCAAGAAGCCTGACCTATACCATGTCTTCTATGCCTATTATGCTTTGCATAACCACCCTCTGAACCCTGTGAAGCCATCGAAGCTGACCTGCCAGACAACAAGTAATAAAATTTATCTCTACCAGAGAACCCCCTACCTCAAGACTGAGAACCATGAAAACTACCCTGACAACGATGCCTCTTACCAATGCCTCTATATGCCTCATGACACAACCCCTCTGTAGCCCAAGCATGATCAACCACCTGAAGAAAGGTAGTCTCGACAGTCACTAAGTACTCTTTCTCCAAACAAAGTGGTGAATCAATCCTCCAACAAAACCATGTACTCTCTCAATCTTGGTAGGTAAAGTCCTAGCAGTGTGCCTAGTCACCTCGTGAAACTATGCCTCATACTCCAAAACCAACATAGAACCCTGTTGGAGATTTATAACCTCAAACCTAATTGTGGCATAGCTCGAAGAACAAGGTACTTCCCCTACCTGTAACACACCCTTTGAAAGATTCTGAGTCCTAGCCACAGTATCTTGAAGAACTAGGGCAGCCTTAAGTCCTACCAGGGGTTGGGCTAACCCCAAAGTCCCTAACTTAAGCGGTATGCTCTAATTCCAAACCCCTGGCGCTTGAGGAAGCACTGTAGCAACAAGCGCAGGAGCCTCATCATCACCCGCTTTCATACTCATCCTAGTCATCTGGGAAGGAATGGAACAATGAAGTTTAGAAGTCGATAGAGTCGAGAATGCACAATAATAAGCCAAGAATAAGGAACTATTACTAACAATGCCTTGTAGCCTCCCTCAGATAGGATAGAGACATTATCATACCAATCTGCGAGACTCTACTAGGAATTTGCTCTTGTACCAACGACACTAGTGAACCTAGGGCTCTGATACCAAGCTATCATGACCCAATTTATCAAGTCAGGATGGCACCTATAACCCCCTATAGGCGAACTAATCCACATAGCCCAGAATGGTTTGTAATAGGCTACCACCTAAGCAAGCATACATAAGAGGTAAAAATAGGCGAAAGCAGATAGAGAAAATAATGCAAAAGTAAGAAACCTAAATATACAATAAAGAAACTACACCATCGCATGACATGGTATCAAAAGTATAGGAGCCATTTCTAAAATATACAGAGTACTAGAGACCACAAAAAAAGAATATATAAAATTGTCTCTAAATAAGCAAAAGAGTAAACAGTGCCAAAAGAAGAGATATGGTCAAGCCCCGATTGTCAGGAGCTCACCCTAGTCTTGGATGCCTAAAAGCTACACGAGCATCTGTGCAATCAATGATGATATTTCACACTAGGATCTGCACCACGAAGATGCATAAATGTAGTATGAGCACCAATTGCAAAGCAACAGGCACCTAGTAGGCATCATAGGCCAACTGAGCATATATAAGATATAAAAGCAGTAAATAGCAGATAATGAAGAAAGTAGTCACAGAAGAAAATAAAGGAAAGTACACAAAAACTAGCAACATATAGAAGACAATGAGAATACAAGTATGCTATGCTAGCCACAGAAGATATATCACATAATACAGGTGAAGGAATAGAGAACGCACTTAAATCCTTGCAACAATAATATATACAGAGATTTTGCCGAACATGGCGGTATACTGATAACCTCAAATAAAAGGGAAATAACCTAAAGCAACTAACATAATCATACTAACAATGCAACTCATAAGATAAGAATGATCGGAAAGGCAACCTCACAAGTACTACCATAGGAGAGAATAAGCCAATCCACCACTGATTAAAAAGGCAACTAATAAGTACTACACTAGGGGTGAGTAAGCTAATCTACCTACAGTCCCAACGGGTGCCCATACACCCAAGGAACACATACAAGTGAAAATAAACACTCCAACATCCTATACTATCGGAGCGTACACTCAATAAATAGCAAACAAGGGTGGAACTATAATAGAATGATTGATATGATGTGGTATGATAGAACCAAGTGTGCTAGTAGTACCGTATATACCTCTTCTAGTTCCCGCAGGCCCAGTAGGTAGGATCCATGGAAGGAGTCCCCGTATACCTCAACTACACTATATACCCCTCCTCTGACACTCGCTACTCGTAGCTCGTGGTCTAGATTGGCAAGGTCCATGGAGGTTTACATGACCATATACAAAATCTTAGAATCTCAATATAAGTGACCGAAGTATATTCATGTCTAAATCAGTAATACTCAGGATCCCAATAAGGGTGCTCGCAGTATATCTTAATCTAAATCCATAGTAAAAATAGTCAAGGGCTCAGCTCGGCCAAGTCTAGTATCGTCTAAAAATTTATAGTAAAATATCAGCCGAGTCTAATATCAGTGTGAAAACCCAATGATAAAATCATTATTTAATCTCTTTTACTCCAGGAAGATCAATAAAAGCAGTTTTAAATCCATTTAGCACTATTTATACTGAAAACAGGCCCTCGGAGCAATGTAAGGTTTAGAAAATTGGTGAAATTTAGGCTCGTAGCCTTGTAGTAGTAAATAAATGCATAAAAATCTTTGAATGAATAATTATGATATGCTCACATACAATCAAGTCCCAATGGCTCACAATTAACCTATCAGCCCTGCACAGGCTCAATCTACTCTACAACATAGATAACCAGCCTAATATCACAATTTGATGTCTGGGACTCATGGATATTTCCCAAATATCCCACTATCTATGTTCCAAAGGCATATACAAAGGCCACACAGTGCCGCAAGGGGTAATACTACAAAACTAGCTCAAATACTAAAGCTAACATAGGGAATAAGATAGATAGAAAAAATCGGACAAGGTCTAGGGTGCCAACCTATTAAACCCAAACCAATGACGCTAGATAATACAATTATATTCTATATATGCAAAGTCTGAGGTAGTTAAGCCGTAACCTACCTGACATCCAATGACAAGCTGCTGGAAAGACGTCATCAAAGCCTGACTTGCTTCGAGAAGTCCCAAACAAAAATCAAACTATCAAATCAATACTCTACTCATCAATATGAAGCTAATGGAACCCATAATGCTAATAATTTATCCAGGTCAAAATCTGAGTCAAAAGCGGGCCTGTAGGCTCCGTAACCCAAAACTAGAAATAAAAATTGTAACGACGTTCCTAATCTCACTGGGAACACATGCTCAAAAATTAAGCATGATACTTGCAGGATGAAGGGACAAACAACCTCTACAATGCCAAGGACAAAGAAGGAAATTTACAAAACTAATCGAAGAAAAGACTTACAATTGAATTTTTTAAGAAGACCACGGACTGCAAATTATTCACCCCAACACTTTGGAATAATCCCACATAGAATTTGGAGCTTTGGAGCTCAAGAAAATGGAGAAAGAATGTATTTGGGTGTGTTTGAAATGAATTTAAGGAGAAGGCAAGCTTAAAAGTTGCCAGCCGATGTCTAGGTGCACATGGACAGGAGCTGCGCATGTTGCCATGCACACACGTCTAGGATCATGCACACGCCCGGGCTAGGTGGAGGCCAGGCCAGGTGGTATGCCAATGCGCACGTGTGATAGCCACCACGCGTGCAGGCACACACATGCTACCTGCCAGCTGCCTAAGAGATAGGAACGAAGGGGAAGGGTCAGCTGGCCAGTTTTATGCATGTAGCCCGCCGATGCATGGGCGATGGGTTGGCTTGTGCTTTAGCAGCCACCAGCAACCAGCAACAAGGCCAACCCAAAATTATCTTGGATGGACCCTCGGGAATGCATCTGGGGTTTTGTGAATGTAAATGAACTATGATACTCAACCAAAAATGGCATTCTAGACTCAACTGAATCGATTAAATTCCCAACAAAGGTCGATTTAATAAAAAGTGAGACCCATGCCCAAAACCAAACCTTGGTCAACCTTTTCAAAATGGAACCCCATGGCCTAAAATGAATCCGAAAGCCTTGGGACACAAACCAAAGGTCCCACTAGCCCAAAGTTGACATTCTAGATCTAACAACGCTGATAGAATTTCCATCTGAGGTTGTCTTCTTCGAATGCTGACCAAAGTAGAACTTCCAGGTTCAAGTGGCCAAAAAACATAGAAAGCAAGATAAATCTAAACCGAAAGCTCCCAGACCTTGACCAAAGGTCCAACTAGACCAAAGTGCATACTCCGAAGTTAATGGAACTATTGGAATTTGATTCCAAGCACGCTTACTAAGAATATTGACCGAAGTTAATGATTTCCTAAGTTAAGGCTTTAAAATAGAGATATGGGCATAACAACCGAATGAACGGCCTGGGCACCGAACTACTAGTTTCACCAAACCATAAATAATATAGGGCCACTTCAGGAAATCACTAATAGTTCAAAGAAGGAAAAAATGCGGGAATAACCGAAAGGGTCATTACACCTTTGCATTAATAGTTTGTGCATATTTTTAAACATCTTTGATTTTATGCATCTTACATTTCTTTAAAAGAGAAATATTTTTCCTACATACATTTTATATATCATATTTGCATGAACTATATACACCTGATTCTTATCCCTCAGGGAGCGATATGTAGGCAGCCTTTCTCGAGTTTGATATCCCTTATTCAAAAAAGAAAGTAGAATCACTTCTTTGACTTGGTTGGTTATAACACATTTAGGAGCATGAAAAATATTTGGTATGATAGAGAGGAACGACTTCATGGTAAATTATCAATTTTTTGGGTACATCTCATTCATACTTTTGTGACACTTAAAAATATTCTCTTGCATGAATCCAATATAAGAATGAAACCAACCTCATTATTTCATGTGCATTATGTGGTGAGTTTTAGATCAAATTTCATTTCATTGCATGGAATTATTGATCTAGAACTTGGCTTGAATGTCTTTTGCAGAAAAATCCTAAGTTTTATTTGGTTTGAAAAAGCATTGTAGGCCTACTTTGACCAAATTGTGCCTTTAAAGCCTATAAAATGACATTAATCCCTAGTATGTCTCACTTTGATCCTAAAGCCTTTTGTTTAGACAACTGCATCTTAACCTATACCCTTCTGAGTGATCACATGCGCTATCCCTTTTTTGGCCCAACCTCCTTTGCACTATAAATGTGCAAATCACATAGGAGGATCCAAGTTTGAAGCTACCAAAGGCAAGACACAAAGTCCCCAAAATCCAAGGATAGAAAAACGACTTCAAAAGGAAAGAAGAGAGTCAAAAAATCCCCACAAGGTCAAATCAAGGAGAAAATTCAATAAAAAAAGGAAACACTCCAACAAAAAAGGAGAAACTTCAAAAAAAGAAAAAAAAGGGTGGGGGGAGGCCCCATCAAGCAAATATTATCAAGGAAGCCAAAACAAAATAAAGGGATAACAAAGAAGATCAAGCACCAAAGGCATAACAATAGTCAAAAACACAAATTTGGTAAAACTCTCAAGGAGATATTAAGTCACTGTTATCCCAAATAAATATACTACCCATCCCTAAGCCTATATTACAAGCTGATAACAAGAGCTACACGATCTCATTCCAAATGTTCTCACATTAGTGGAGACTTACAAGAAGGCCAAGCATATGACATAACAATTGTATTCTTTTGACATTCTTCTAAGTGTGAGTTTACTTTTCAAAAAGTCCTCAAATTAAATCCTTCAAATGTATGAAAAATAGGACTTTCTTTGTGGCAAGGTCACTTGAAACATGAGGATAGGTACAACTTAAAACCTTTTTTTGAAGCAAGATGAATAAATCTTGTCTATACTTAAGTATATTTGAGGTACCACTTGAAACTATAGGAATTACCTCAAAGTCACTGTAAGTTAAATGAGAAGCAAGTGAGAGATCTAGTTGTTGGTACTAACTTTAGTAAAGATATGATTCTTTCTTCACATATTATTCTCCAACAGAAAGTGCAGATGCATTCACTTTCTAATACTTGCCAAATTGGTATTTTCTTTTCCCTTTATAGTTGTGCATCTGTCAAAGTGGCACATTGGGCCTTTACCTTGCAAAATGGTCTTTTATAATTGAATTTGGATCTTCTTCCCTCTTTGAAAATTACACTTAAAAAATTGGCTTCACATTTTATTCAAAATGCTTGTTGGTTTATCACCTTATTCACCATAGCATTTTAAACCAGGTTCGCATAGTTTATGTTGCTTTGCTACTAATAATCTTATTTTAGATTTTGTAAGTTGCATTAGAGGTTGAAACTATGTTTGAACTGATTCTTGGCTCAAGGGGATGCGTAGGCGCCTTTGGCTTGGTCATGTTCCCCATAAAATTTCCATTCCCTTTTATAATGGAAATTTGAGCATAATTTTTAGAAAATATCAAAACTTCGCAAGAAAATCATTCTTCAGAAGGCCAAACAATGTAACTGGGAAGAATTTTTGAGAACATCTCAAAAATTCCATAAAGAGATGAAGACTCTGATCAACAGTTTGAGATATGCGTTGAAGCATGTAATTGGGGAAGAAATTTTAAGAGGACACCTCAAAATTTCCATCAAGCACCATCAGAAGTTCAAAGTCAACTTCAAAAGACCCAACTACCACAGAATCCATAGTCGACTAATCCCCTGCTACAGTAGATTCCTAATGAATCATCTTCAAACACCCCAAGTCATGAATCATAATAGACACATAGTGTTCAGAAGTGATACATACAAAAGACATCATATCTGATAGCCAAAAGGGGCTATTTATGTAACACCCTGTACCTTTCAAAACCTATATGACTAAGTTAATATCGATGAAGGTACTTGAGCTCGAGATTGTGAAGGGGTACTTTGACCTAGAATTTAAAATGGTCAAATTTATATAAGTATTAAGTTAAAGTATAAGGATGAGGGTTTTAAAAATAAGATAAAACAAGTGAGATGCTTGCTCGACTTATCTAAGCTCTTAGGTCAAAAGTAAGTGCATCACCTACCTACTCTAACGAACTAGGTTTCGAGGGCCGATAACGGGCAGCAATACCATGGATTATTAGACCTAATGGTAGCCCAAATGAAGCTTAATGTTGGCCCATCAAAGTACAACCAAATCTGGCCCAAATAACTACAAAGGGTAGCCACCAATGTTGACCACATTTTGACCCAAGAGAATCCCAAAATCAGCCACAAAACTTAACCCTTTTGAGGCCCAAGCAAAGGATAATTTTGGCCCAGTTTCTTGACCCATTTTGGCCCAAATCTACTCAAAAAAGTCGGAAAAAGAGGCCCCCTTATACAGACCTTTTGTTGATCAATATTGATCACAAAAAGCTGGAAATGTTTACTAGAACTCTCTTTTATCTTCTTTCCTCTTGGCAGCCCCTCTCTCCCTTTAGGGTTCTAAGAAGATCAAGATTCATTCAAGATTAAGGTAAGTCAAACAACTTATTATCTTGGTACTAATCTACTATATATATCTAGGATATCCTATGGTAATAAATACATGATCTATGGAAGCCCTTTCCTTATGGTTGGACACTTAAAAATGGTGTAACAATTAAGAGATTTATTCTTCTCTTTTTGGTGTATGTGTAGGGGGTACTTAATCTTTGCAAGACATCAATAAAAATAGGATAAAAACACCCCTTAAAGTGTGGTAAGTACTCTGCCCATAATCATTTTTTTGGATTGAAGTTCGGATGGACAAATGTTATTGATTTGTTGTTAAGAACTCACGAGACGGTGATCGGAAGCCGTGGGTTCAATGTGTTGCTATTGTATTTGAGTATGGTGAGTTCTGTAGGGGCTGCTTGATGTTTTTGATATGGTTTGAGGCAGTAGTTTGGTGTGTGTGTTATGTCTATTGAAATGGGTGAGAAAGGTGTGACGATACACCCTTTATTTAATGCCAATATGTAAATTTGCCCGGGAAATATTTAGCTACTATTTTGGAGAAGTTGCATCAGGTTTAAGATCTCATATTAGTTTTATTATACCCTTGTGTTGTATATTAACTTAATAATGGAAAGTCAAAGTTGTGGTAAGCACAATCTTCGGAAGGAACGAGGTATGTTAAAGCTTCTTTATTCCTTATCGGCATGAATCTAGAAATGGAACTCTAAATCTCTGAAAGAAGGAATTTGAGTATTCTGTTGTAAGAGAGATGATTTGGTAACTTAATGTGTCTTAAGGAACTAAGTGATACATTATGGTGATTCAAGTCACCTTCTTATAAAAAATCTGATTTTTTTGCACGAAACATACTTTATCCTTTTGTCGAGTTTCTTCTTTGTATTGTGATCCCTAATCAAGCTTTAGAAAGTATAAAAGGAAGGTGAGCAAGTCAAATCTACACTCATATGTGTTTGGTAAGTTGAGTCCAACATCTAATAAGTCAAGTCTAAAGAATTTATCTAAATGAACCTTCATAACTAACAAGAGTAGCTTTTAAGATCAATCTAGTAATACGCTTATTATGCGTGGATTGCGTGTTAGTGTGTGCTGAGGTGCTACTTCCATATTGAGGCTATTATATACATAGTGTGCACTGAGGTGATACTGCAATATTGATGCCATTATATAGATAGTGTGCATCGAGGTGCTACTACCATATTGAGGCTATTATATACATAGTGTGCACTGAGGAACTACTACCTTATTGAAGATATTATATATAGGGTGCACTGAGGTGCTATTGTGGTTCAGCGTGTGTTATAAAGAGTGAGTTGTGGTGTAAGTTATTGCATGCTTTGTGTTCTAAAAAAAATAAAGGAGAAAAAAGCTTAACTGGTCTTACCGATTACAGTTTACAAGTTTCATATTATATCCTGTTCATATTTACTACTTGCAACTTAATATTATGTTCTACCTTACATACCAGTACATTATTTTTGTACTGGCGTCCCCATTGCCTGGGGGGTTTCTGCATTCATGCCTGCTGGTCCAGACAGAAACCCAGACAAACCTCTTCAGTAGGAGTTGCAGAGTTTAGCCATTTTGGTAAGCTCCATTCTTCCTGGAGCTGACGAGTCAAAGGTCTAGCTTATATTTTGACTAGGTTATGTATATGTACAATTTATGGGTAGTCCAGGGACCTGTCCTAAATATGAGATATTTTACTTACTCGTAGTGTCTTAGAGACGTGTATATGTATATCAGTGTTGGATATGGCCTTGTCAGCCTTGTTATTAGCTATCTACTATGATATTAGCCTTGGCGGCCTTGACTTGTTTACCTAATACTGAGCTGTCAGTGTTTCTAATTGATATACTTAGAGACCTTATCGATCTCAGACCCCCAACAGGTTTAATAGAGATACACTCTATTTTGGCGCCCTAGGCCTTTTGGGGCTCCAGGTGCTGATCCTTCCTCCATTGGTTTGGGGCATGACAAACTTGGTATCATAGCACGCCAAAGCCGAATGAGTCTTCAAGCCGTGTATAGTAGAGTCTTGCTTATGGGTGTGTTGTACACCATACCTATAATCATGAGTCTACGGGATATTTAGGAATTGGTATCCTGCTTTCATCTGCTAGATCGTGTAATATAGTGAGGTCATAAGATATTTTAAGTCTAATTCATGCTTTTCTATTCCTTTTTTCAGAAATGTTTGTGACCAGACAAACGACTAGCCAACGAGTTAGCACGGATGCGGGGGAAGATACTATTCATTCCCCACCAGTCCAGATGGATATATTAGAGGCTCAAAGTGAATCACCAAGTCTAGAGATCCCAGTTCATCCGGTACCTGATGAGACTAGAGGGGATCTAGCACCCCCGACCCCACCTGCTTTAGTGGCACCTGAGATAGCTAGAGATGAACCAGCACCTGCAGCTCCTCCCCCTGAAGTAAAGGACCAGGACATCAAGAGTGCAATTCGATTACTGACCCTGATGGTATCCACACAGCAGCAACAAATAGGGGCATTTGCGAGTGCTAGATCAGGTGGCTCAGAAAGTTCTAGCGCCTGAGAGTTTATCAGCCTAAGTCCTCATATAATTACAAGATCTAACCCACGTGAGGATCCTCAGGAGTTTATTGATCAGACTTATCGGGTACTTCGAGTCATGCATGCAACAATAGTGGAGGTAGTGGAGTTTGCATCTTTCAGGTTACGGATGTAGCCATTTTATGGTTCGAGGCTTGGGATCGGTCTAGGGAATCAAATGCACCCCCAAGTGAATAGGAGGATTTTTCAGAGGCCTTCCTAGCTTACTATATTCCACAAGAGGTTTGAGAGGCCATACATGATCAGTTTCTAGCCCTTAGGTAGGACAATATGAGTGTTCGAGAGTACAACCTCATGTTTAATTCATTAGCTAGGTACGCCCTTGATATTGTGATTACAAGGCGAGCTAGAGTTCATAGATATGTGGGTGTCATTAAGAATGAATTGATTAAGGGATAAACAGTAGCAGCCAGAGAAGAGGATATGAATATTTCTAAGATACATGCTATTGCTAAGACTATAGAGGATCTTGAAGTACAAATTGGAGATAACCAAAGCCAAAAAAAGGATCTGAATAATAGGGCTAGATCATTGGGTCCTATGGAGAGCCACGAGGTTATGTTAGGCCACATTTTCATAGGCAGTCACCCCACCCTACCAATGATGCCCCACATCAGTTTCAAAGGCAGAGGTATGATTATTTTTCTCAGAAATGGACCAGGCCACAATTCAGTTGCATAAAGTTCCTATTGCTAGGGGTGTTTCGGTCAGATGAGGCCACCTTTTCCACCTTGTGTTCAGTACGGTAGGAAGCATCCTTGGATATGTCGCCTGGGTTCAGATACTTGTTATTCATGTGGGTATCCTAGTCACTTTATATGAGAGTATCCGAGTAGAGGTAGGGGTGAAATGTCCCAGCCTACAGGGTCGATGGCAGCTTTTTCATCTACTATTTTTCCCCCTAGGACAGGCCTACAAGTTACACCAGGTCATGGTATATGTAGAGCAGAAGGAGGAGCATCTAGTTCAGGCAGTGGTCAGAACCGCACTTATGCTCTAGCCAGTCGCCAGGACTTGGAGTCGCCACCTCATGTTGTTATAGGTACATTGACTATTTTTACTCATGTTGTTTATGTAGTTATAGATCCTAGATCTACTCTTTCATATGTTATCCCACTCGTTTATAGTAAGTTTGAGGCAAACCCAGAGTTATTGCCTAGACCCTTTGTTGTATCTATGCTGGTTGGTGAATCTATTATAGCTAGATGAGTTTATCGAGATTATGTAGTATGGATTTATGACCGTCTCAGTTCAGCTAATCTAATTTAATTAGATATGATTGACTTCGATGTCATTATGGGTATGAACTGGTTAGCTGTATGTTATGCTAATATTGATTGTAGAACTAAGGTTGTCAAATTCCATTTTCAGGAAGAGACAATCCTGGACTGGAAAGGTAATGCTGCCACGCCAAGGGGTAGGCTTATTTCCTACCTTAAGGCTCATAAAATGATTTCTAAAGGCTATATCTATCATCTAGTTCATGTAAGAAGCACAGAAGATGAACCAAGGACTCTTCAATTAGTTCCTGTGGTGAGTCAGTTTCCAGATGTATTCTCGGATGAGCTTCTAGGAATCCCTCTAGAAAGGGAAATTGAGTTTGCCATTGATCTACTCCCAAATACTCAGTCGATATCACTTCCACCTTACAAGATAGCTCCTACTGAGCTAATAGAGTTAAAGGAACAGTTGAAGGATCTACTCAAAAAAGTCTTTATTAGGCCTAGTACATCGCCATGGAGCACACCAGTTTTGTTTGTTCATAAAAAAGATGGGTCCTTGAGAATGTGTATAGATTACCGACAGCTGAACAAAGTTACAATCAAGAATAAGTATCCACTTACAAGTATTGATGATGTTTTTGATCAGTTGCAAGGTGCCAAATATTTTTCAAAGATTGATTTGCGGTCGGGGTATCACCAGCTGTGAGTTAAAGGAGTAGATGTTCCAAAAATAGCCTTTAGGACAAGGTATGGCCACTTTGAGTTTCTAGTAATGTCTTTCGGGCTTACTAATGCCCCAACATATTTCATGGACCTAATAAATTGGGTCTTCAAGCCCTTCCTAGATGTATTCGCGATTGTATTTATTGATGATATCCTGATTTACTCATGGTCCGAAGATGAACATGCTGATCATCTGCATGAAGTATTGCAAACACTTCAGAATCATAAATTATATGCAAAGTTCTCCAAGTGTGAGTTTTGGTTGACTTTGGTGGCTTTTCTTTGCAATGTAATTATATATGAAGGTATTAGAGTTGACGGACAAAAGATTAAAGCTGTAAAGAATTGGCTGAGGCCATTGAATGCTACAGATATCTGTAGTTTTTTGGGCTTAGCAGGTTATTACCGAAGGTTTGTGAAAGGATTTTCTTCTATATCTGCACCATTGACAAAGTTGACTCATAAAGCAGCCAAGTTTAAGTGGTTTGATACATGTGAGCAGAGTTTTCAGGAGTTGAAGGATAGGCTTACTTCAGCGCCTGTCTTAACTCTGCTAGAGGGAACAAAAGGTTATGTTGTTTATTATGATGCTTCAATGATATGGTTGTGTTGCATTTTAATGCACCATGGTAAATTTATTGCCTATGCATAGAGACAGCTGAGAAAGCACGAGAAAAATTACCCTACTCGTGATCTTAAATTGGCAGTACTTATATTTGCCCTGAAAATTTGGCTTCATTACTTGTTTGGAGTCCATGTAGATGTGTTTACTGATCACAAAAGTCTACAGTATTTATTCAAACAAAAGGAATTAAACCTAAGGTAAAGAAGGTGGCTAGAGTTACTAAAGGATTATGACTTTGATATTTTGTATCATCCAGGTAAGGCCAATATAGTGACCGATGCACTTAGCCGCACATCCATGGGAATCTTAAGCCACATGGAAAATAGAAACATTGAGATGATAAGAGAACTGCATCAGTTAACTAATTTTCAGGTTCGACTACTAAACACAAGTAATGGGGGAGTTGTTATTCAAAGTACAACGGAATCCTCACTTATAACATAGGTAAGGGAATGACAATATGATGATCCATAGTTAGTAATATTGAGGGAAGAAATTATGCAGTAGAAGCAACCATTAATAGAGCTTAAGGAAGACGGGGTTCTTAGATATCAAGGTCGTCTACGTGTACCTAACATCGGGGGGCTTCCGGAGAATTTTGGCAGAAGTCCATTATTCTAGCTATTCAATCCATATAGGAGCGACAAAGATGTATCATAATCTTCGACAAATTTATTGGTGAAATAATATGAAGAGAAATATTACAGAGTTTGTAGCTCAATGCTTGAATTGTGAACAAGTAAAAAATCAAGCACCGGAGACCCGGAGGGCTAACTCAAAGTATAGTGATACCTACCTGGAAATGGGAGGTAATCAACATGGATTTTATTACAGGCTTACCCTGTACTTATAGGAAGTATACTTTCATATGGGTGATTGTAGATAGACTTACAAAAGTAGCTCACTTATTGCCAGTCAGGACAACTTATACTTCTAAAGATTATGCCTTGTTGTATATTAGTGAAATAGTTTGACTTCATGGTGTTCCAATTTTCATCATTTCAAAAAGGGGTGCTCAGTTTACAACAAATTTCTGGAGGTCTTTCCAAAAAGGCTTAGGTACTCAAGTAAGTCTCAGTATAACTTTTCATCCACAGACAGATGGACAAGCTGAATGCAGTATTTAGGCACTCGAAGATATGCTACGAGCTTGTGTACTAGATTTTAAAGGGTGTTGGGATGACCATTTTCCACTAATTGAGTTTGCTTATAATAATAGCTTCCATGCAAGCATTCAAATGGCTCCTTATGAAGCTTTATATTGGCAAAAGTGTAGATCTTCGATTGGATGGTTTGAAATTAGGGAAGCATAATTATTAGGGCCTTACCTAGTTCATCAAGCAATAGAGAAGGTGAAGCTAATCCTAGAAAGATTACTAACAACCCAGAGTAGGCAGAAATCATATGCAAATGTGCAACGTCGAGATTTGGAATTTGATGTTAGTGATTGGGTTTTCCTAAAGGTTTCTCCCATGAAAGGCGTTATGCGATTTGGTAAAAAAGGGAAAGCTTAGTACAAGATATACTGGACCATAAAGGGTCATTCGGAGGGTAGGAAAAGTGGCATATGATCTAGAGTTACCCATAAAATTATAGGTAGTTCATCCTGTATTTCATGTATCGATGCTACGAAGGTGCATAAGAGATCCTTCACGTATTATGCCTATCAAAGATGTTCAACTTTCTGAGGACTTATCCTATGAGGAAATACCAATTTCTATCCTATATCTTCAAGTTAGGAAGTTCAGAACCAAAGAAGTAGCCTCAGTATAGGTGTTGTGGAGAAACAATAATGTCAAGGAAATGACATTGGAAGCCGAGGAAGAAATGAGGAAAAAGTATCCCCAGTTATTTATAATCTGAAGATAGTATAGAGGTAAGTCATATCCTTATGTTCTTGATATTCTTCCTACTGTGCAAATATGATCAAGTTTGAACATATGCAAATGATTGCATTTAATTGTTTATCATTGTATTTCCTTGTGAGCCATTGTGCTAGACTTTTGCTGAGTTTCAGGTTTTTGGATAGTCCCAATTATAAAGGAAACTCTGCCAAAATTTCTAAAAATCCTAAAAGACTAGAGCTCTATACGTATTACCCTCATTCCAGGATGAATGATTCTAAAGGGGGAAGGATGTAACACCCCGTACCTTTCAAAACCTATATGACTAAGTTAATATCAATGAAGGTACTTGAGCTCGAGATTGTGAAGAAGTACTTTGGCCTAGAATTTAAAATGGCCAAATGTTAAGTGTTAAGTTAAAGTATAAGGATGAGGATTTTGATAATGAGATAAAACAAGTGAGGTGCTTGCTCGACTTATCTAAGCCTTAGGTGACAAGTAAGTGCATCACTTACCTATGCTAACAAACTAATTTTCAAGGGCCAATTATGAGCAGCAACACCATGGATTATTAGACCTAATGGTAGCCCAAATGAAGTTTAAATTTGGCCCATCAAAGTACAACCAAATTTGGCTGATAAGTCGATAATCTACCAATTTATTGAGCCTTTACCCATGAATTATTGCTATGTTTTGAATAGATTTAGAGGTTCTATGGCCTTTATTGATGTCTATGCAGGTACTTCTGATCAAAGATGGAAAACAAGGAAATGGACCAAAAAAGAGCTTAAAAGGAGTGAATTGTGAAGTGATCGAAATGGATGGAGATTCTGCCTTGAGATGCGGTGCTTGTGTGACATGCACAAGCCTTGATGCATTTTGCACCTCTTACCGCATAAAGCCTTGAATGGACTGAAGGATCTATTACAAGGTGTGGTCGTTGTGTGATGCGCACAACTCATGGTGCAAACCGCATCTCCTTCACACGAGATCTCCTAAGTCAACTGGGTCACTGGTTCAACTGAAGAGGGTGTGCAATGCGCACATGCTGACATGTGAACTACACGTTGCACCACACACTACCCAAAGGGCATTTTTGTATAGAAATTTAGTGATGTTTTAGGAAAGTATTTAAACCCATTTTAGGAATAATTGTAAAAACAATTCTTCAGTTTTGAATACTCTTGAGATATTTTAACTTTGAGAACAAGTTTCCTCTCTAAGAAGAAGAAGAGGGTTTCAATCAATTCTCTCTTCCAATTCTTAGTTCACTATTTGTGTACAAAACTGAGCTTAGATATTGAAATTACACTTGAATGAAGAGGAATTTGACTTACCAACTTGGTATATCTCTTTCCTTTAGCATGAGTAGCTAATTTCATTGTCTAGGGATGTATTGATAATGGGTGCTTGACAAATGGGTGTGGGTGTTGCTAATTCTTGCTTATAATTGCTTATTTGACATGGGTCTAGTAGTTTCACCAAGTTTTAATCCTAAAATTAGTGGTTACAAACATTTATTTTTCTTACTTGGTTATGTTGTTGCTTGAAAGAGAATTTCATAGCTTCGAATGTGAAATTACTAGTGGGAGCTTGGGCTTCAATTTAGATTGAGGCTAGAAATAACTCATATCGACGGAATCACTTATTTAAGAGTCTAAGCTAGAAATAGTATGGCCTCCCTAAGCTTTAGCTTGGTTGCTTATTGTTAAACCGATAATGCTCTAACTGAGACTGTTGTACATATGGTTGTTGATCGAGTGATTAACAACCATACCTAAAACCAAGGCTACCTATGTCAATGAGCGAGAAATTTCATGAATAGAAAATCACCCTATCCCACATTAGAGCCTCATTGGATACACATCCCTAGTCGTCTACTGTCATTTGTGCACCCGTCTTACTTTACTATCTTGCTTGAATTGAGATTTATTGTGACAGAATCCCAATTCCCCCCAATCCTTGACTTTTGTTTTTTCAAACACTTACTCTCTTAGTTAAGTCATTTCATTACAATCATCATTGTTCTATCTACAAGTCTCTATGGGTATGACCCCGACATTCATTGGGTACTTGTAAATGTGATTTGCTTAATGATCGCAAATACCTCATAATTGGAGAGTATATTTGAGCATTTATCAAAAATTGTGCCATTGCCGGGGACTTGATTTGATATCTATTTTTTATTATAGATTTGAAATCACTTAGAGAGTGCTTGTTGCTTTTACTTTTATTTGTTGTTTGTGTTGTGATTGAGCAGGCTAGCCTATGAGCGAGGCAGATGATAACGAGAGCATTGACGGCTTCATGGATGCAAATTCTGCTAAGCCTGTGTTGCAAGGGAGTGTGGGTGCAATCCGCCTACCCCCATGGTTGGAAATCTTGTCTTTCACGTTACTAGCACCATGCTCCGCTTGATCCAAATGAATGGCAAGTTTGGTAGAGAAGCACATGAAGATGCCAATAGGCATATTCAAAATTTTGTGGAGATTTGCCAACCATTCATATTTCAAAATACCTCCGTAGAATCAATCTGATTATGCCTATTCCTCTTTCCTTGGCGGGGGAAGCCACGACGTGGTTGGAAGAATTATCGGATGGGTCTATTGCATCGTTAGCCGAGTTGGTTGAGCCATTTATATCAAGATTCTTTCCTCTATCTCAAAAGATGCAGCTAAGAGACGAGATTACCAACTTTAGGCAACTCCCGGATGAGCCTCTACATGAGGCTTGGTTAAGGTTAAAAAAGAAGCTTTTCTTGTGTCCAAACCATGAGTTATCAGAAAATGTATTGCTCTAAAGTTTCTATCGATTGTTAAACTCTATGAATAAGTTGATGGCTAACAACCTTAGAGGTGGTGACTTCATGGACTTGCGATTTCCCATTGCCTCGGCTTTCTTAGAGTAGATGAAAAAGACCAACCAAGCTTGGTATACAAGAGAAGAGAATGTGCCAACTTTGGGAGCGGCATCATCCATCTTAACAAATGAAATTAGAAAAAGAGGTGAAATTCAAGATGAGACCATGGCTAGGATGATGACCCAAATTGATCTCTTGGTAATGCATATGATGGGTGCTAAGGGCGTGATGTTATGAGTACGCCAAAAATAAAAGCTAGTGATGATGAGTTGATGAAAATGGTAGATTGTAAACTGTGCTTTGTGTCGGCGGGTTCTCTTCTCGGGTATTATCACCCAAGGGAAAAGAATAAAGGTTGGATAAGAGATGACCGTGACAGGTATGGTGATCGATACAATCACCGGAGGCCCTATGTGCCCCCCAAAAAAGCAGATTCTCTCTACCAACTGGTTACAAACAACCCTTAGCATTCTAAGGTAGAGGACATGTTATCCTTGGTGCTAAAAAAAGTGGAAACAATAAATGCCCGAGTGAATGAGCTGAAAAGCAAAGTCTCAACACTTTATCAAACCATAAACTCTCATTCTACCTCAATCAAACATCTTGAGGCCCAAATGGATCATCTCTCTATTCAAATGAACCCGGGGATGAAGGTGTCACTTCCTAGTAACACCAAAACTAATCATAAAAATAACGGACACTTATGGCTATTGTTACTAGGAGTGGATGAACAAGTGGTGCAATAAGAGAACCCATCGTAAATTCGGTTGTGAAACCAATTGAGCCTTTTCTTTAAACTGTTATAGAGCCAAGTGGCAAGAATTAAGAGATTGTACATGAAAATTTTGTTCGAGACCCTGGGATAGGGGTGAAGCTTGGTGCACCCAATGCCTCGGTGAATGTTGAAATTGATGATGAGAAGGAGAAAGTTGAACCCCCTCTATAGGTAACCATCGATGTTGAGGAAAATCCCCTTCTTGTGAAAAGTGTGCCAACCACAATTCCCAAGGGACCTCCTCAATATCTGCAAAGGCTTAACAGAAGAAGGAGGAGCTAAAGTTTAGCAAGTTTGTTGAGATGTTTAGAACACTCTCAATAAACATTCCTTTAGTGGAAGCGTTGATGCAAATGTCAGGGTACTCCAAATTTATGAAGGAATTTCTTAAAAAGAAGAAGGTTGTTGATGTGGGCAGCATTGAGATCTCACATAGTTGTAGAGCTGTGATTACTAGCAATGTGTCTACAAAGAAAGAAGATCTGGGTGAATTTACCATACCATGTACTATCGGGATATTTTTATTCCGCAAAGTCTTATGTGACTTGGGGGAAAGCATCAACTTGATGCCCCTAGTGATCTTCAAGAAGCTAGGATTGGGTGCACCTAAGCCTACATCTATGCTATTGCTCATGGCTGATTGGTCTATCATGCGCCTGGTAGGGATCCTATTTGACTTATTGGGAAAAATTGATAAGCTTATCCTCCAGGCAGATTTTGTCATTCTTGATTGTGAGGTAGATATTAAGGTTCCTATTATCTTGGGGAGACCACTTTTGGCTATGGGAAGGGCCCTTGTTAATTCCAAACTCAGAGAACTCAAGTTCTGAGTAGGAGATGAAGTAGTGAATTTCATCGTATGCCAACCCACAAGGCCTCCGGATTACTTGAGGGTAATATCGGTGATAGGTTTAGAGGGCAAAATTGATGATACCCTTGTGGAGAGTTAATTGGGCAAGGCACCCACATTTGAGATTTTTCCTCTTGGGCAATAAGATTATGTTTCTAGGTAGTTGATGGAGCAATTCCCCTTCTTATGATAGGGCTACACCAATTGGATTGGCATGCTATCCGACAAAGACTAAGGTTGAGGTACTTTCATCGAGCCGTGACATTAAAACAAGCGCTTCTTGGGAGGAAACCCAAGTTTCTTTCCTATTTTTTTTTGTTATATTTTATTGTTTTGGTGTGTTTTTAGGAAATGCATGGAGCATAAGAATGGACAAGTGCAAATATGGCAAAAATGGGTTGTGCAGAGGATCGTGCAGACTACACGAATAGTTGTGCGTGTCGCACAGCTCACCGTATGCCAAAACAGAAGGCCTGGGAGAAAATGGAACTATTGGAGGTGATGTGCCCTAGGCCGTGTGGACCGCACGCGCCCAAGTGCGCATTGTACCTTCATCGCATGGCAAACAGGAAGCCTGGGCAGGGCCAGGGCAAAAAAAGGTTAGGTGCAAAACAATATGCGGTCTGCACCAAGGCTGGTGAGAATCGCATGTCGTGGTGCACCAAAGGTAAAATTGAATTTTTATTGACCTAACCCGTTGACCGACCTGACCCGGAGATGACCCGACCAACCTTTCTTCTTCTTTTTCTTTTTTAAACTTCCACCCCTCTTCTCTTTCTCCATATTTTCTCTTCAAACTTCTCAATCCCTCTCCCAAATTCTCTCTAAATCCCTCAAACTTCCCCAAAATCTTCTTCTTATCCCCCACAATCACCACCACCGCTCCTCCGCACCTCCACCATCGTCTCTCTGGGGGAGTTGATTGGGTCACCATTGTTGCATCCTAAAAGCTCTAATTTTTACTTCTCTCCGCCTAATATTCACTTATGGTAAGTTTCCCGATGTTAAATACTTGATTTTATGAAGGATGGGAACTCATATTGTGAAGCATGCTTAGTAGAATTGCCATATTGATTTTGGGTGAGATCCAAAAATTTTAGGTCCCCAATTTTGAATTGTATTGAAAAATTTTCTTAGTGTCAACTTGGTAGAACATGAATTTTGTTAATGCATGTTGTTTGGTACTGATTCTTAGCCTTGAATTCTGTGTTTGGGGTAAGTTTGAGTAACACACTCATGATTGATGCTAGATTTGACCCGATGATAGATTGGGTGACGTCGTTTTCAGGGGTGAATCGTCATTTGTCATGAGGTTTTGTTTAGAATAGTTTGTTGGGGCTGAATCTTGCAACTTGTATGCCCATGATTCTTTGCTGAAGATTATCTTTGGGTGTATGATCTTGTATAGGGAGGGGTTAATTATTGCTAAACTTGTTGATGCCCATTGTTGCAAGTGAGGGCTTGATGTTCCCGATGATTGATAATGCCCAAACTACACCTCGAATTAACGAAGCGTAAGCGGTCGTAGTCAAATATAGAACCCAACTAGGTTGGGGTCGAATCCCACAGGGAATATGGTGAGAATTAAGTCGTTAGTGAATTAGATAACTAATAGTCAATAGTTTCCGGAAAAAGGGGGGTTTTGTGTAATGAACAATAGCAAACAAAACAAATAATAACGTATGAGAATAAATCAGTAGGAGAATGAACTAGGGAAGTGTTTTCCATGGCGTTGGTAACAATGTCGATCCTAGGCTTAATCGGGTTCTTTTTATATGCGTGTCACGATGTGATTGAAGCAATGGTATCGTCTAAACGTCTCTCGACCAAATAAACAAATTTCCTTTTCTATTCTCTCGACCTCGAAAAGATGTGCTTTTTAGATTTCAATCCTAAACATCAAGTAAATTAATCTAGTTACAGCATTAATCATTAGACGAGAGTTAGTAGTCTCGAATCCTTGTTGTTAATCAAGTTTCCCGGTTTTAATCTCTTTACTCAAGCAAATTAAACCTAGGCATGTTCTAATGTTTGCAACCACTAGAAAACGTTAAATAATGAATGATTAACAACGTGACAACATATATATTGAACCCGTCGCTGCCCGGAATCTATATCGCTACTTTAGCCATGGCTCCCACAACCCTAGTTGTGGGAGTTTAGTTAATCATGCTAGAAGAAGAAGAGAAGAAATTCATATTCATAATAAGGAGAAGAGATTCTTACAATATAATGAAAACAATCTTCAATTATCCAAGAACAAGAAAACAAGATCCCAAGAACGATTCAAGAACACGAATTCAAGAAGAGAAAAACGTGTTTCTTGCTCTCAAAGTTTCGCTCAAATCTCCTAAAACTATTGTAAAAAACGTGACTTGCATAATAATAAAATAAACCTAACATAGGGTATTTATAGGAGTCCAAGAAACACAATCCCAAACGCATTAGGAATCCAAGAAACCAAATCCCAAACACGGTAGGAATCCTAATCGCGGGCTGCCTTGGTGCGCTACTGCTTTGACGTGACGGTTTGGGTGACGGATCGTCACCACCTTGACGGCCCGTCACGGTGGCCGTCACCACTAGGCAGTGGTGCTGCCCCATCTTGACGGCTTGGGCTTGATGGTCTGTCACTCGCTTAACGGTCCGTCACTCGGACCGTCACTCTTATCCAGAACGTCTTTTTGCTCGTATTTCCTTCCGTTTCCATGTTTGTTCCTATTTCCTGAAAATACACCATAAACACATCAAAAACGACGACGGTTGCTTGAAAACGTACGATTGTTCTTAGTTAAAAGGAGTCGAAAGTGCCGTAAAATGGCGGCACATCAACACCCTCAACTTAAAACGTTCGCTTGTCCTCAAGCAACATGACATAAAAAAATAAATAAGACGACTCAACTAAGAACACAAACTCATGTCTCTAGCAACTCATGGTCATTCAAAACTTATTCAATTAAATCAAGCTCCCTCGTAGCACACGAATGTATGAAACACTAACTTGCAAGGATCCAAACATGTCATTCCGATATGATAGAACATTCTATATACACACGCTCAGCTATCCTAACAATCAATAGATAATACAGACATCTTGGTGCCCTCACCACAAAGAAATCCCACACACAAGATTTGGGACTAGGTAAGCGCTCACACTCACAAACGATTTCAAACAATGCACATGCGATACCATAGGCTTGCCCTTACTATTCTATTTCAGTTCTTCAGAAAGCCGCTCAGGATCACTACAGGACTTGTTTAGGCTTGTAATGAGGCTTCGGGTACAGGTAGGATACATTTAGGGGTTAGTGACTAAGCCCTCCTTGGAACTACCGACGTCTTATTACCACATAACTTACTTTGTCCATGCTTATTCACCTTTATATTTCCTTCTTTCTAGCTACAGGTGCGGCCTCTTTATTTTGACAATTCTTTTTATTTCTTTTTCGATCTTTTTCATCTCTTTTTTTTCTTTCTTTTTTTCTTAGGCACACACCCGACTTTTCATTCTATTCACAACCAATCTTCACTATCCTCTTTTTCTTATCATTCACCTCTCTAGTAGCCACCCTCAACTTAGGCTGATTGCCTGAGTTGAGGTGCACGATGTCCAAGGAAGGACCAGGGCCAAAATAGGGTTTCAAAGTTAAACAGGAACGGTGACAGGTTATTGAAAGAATAAGATCAATTATGGCTCAAACAGGGATCAAGGGATTATTTATATTTGGACGGTCTTTTAGGTTAAGTGGACTGCACACCAAAAGGGCCTGTGATCCTTTCCTAAGCAACCAAACTTCGAACTTAACAAAATAGACCGGGCAAGTTCTAGATGCATGCACAGAGTAAGAATTTATAACAATAATCTCACACACTCTTGGCACCAAGAAACTATATCGCTACCAACTATCCAACAACCGCTCGGCTTAAGCATACTCATTCTAATCATAATCACACAATGACATTCAAAGATCCAGACAGTCAATCGTTTCAACATAAGTACAAAACCAGAAAATTTTTAAAGGGGCCTCGTTTTTAGTCAAGAAAAATGCCATGCTCATCACTATAGACACTAAAAAAAAATTTTAAATTAACAAATAACAACCTAAACATGCCGGTTCTACTAGATAGCACACCGGAGGGAAAAGAAAAATGGCAACAAAAACCCTCGATGGTGACTCACAGGTTTCCCCACACCCTCAACTTAGACTCATGCATTGTCCCCAATGCATCCATATGAAAGCTAAAATCTGTGAGAGAAAGGAATACCTGTGAAGTCGATATGACTCAGATTCTGGAATGATGTTGGAGACCGCCAGGGTCTCCAAAACAAGAGAACTCGATGGAGTGTGTGCACGCGACACACTTCTGTTGCGTTCCAGCTTTTTCTTTTGTTGGCTCCATAGCTAGTCGTGCCCGGTTCTTCGCTCTTTCTTTGCAGACTCTCTTGCGGTGTTTTCGTTTCTTTGATCTATTCTCACCGCTTTCCTTTACCTGTTTCCCTTCTCGCACCATCCTTCTTACCACAGCTAGAGTCTCGACTGAACCCTTCTCCTCAAGATGCACTTCCGCAGGAGCTTTCTCAATAACATTGATGACCGCGACCACCTTCATGTCACTTGGTTGCTTCATCAATTTGGACACATCGAACTTGACAACTTCATTATTTAGTCTGAAGGTCAGTTCATTTCTTTCCATGTCAACCAACACTCTTCCCGTGGCTAACAGTGGTCGTCCCAAGATTATGGGCACTTCGAAATTCACTCCGCAATCCAGGATCACAAAGTCAGCTGGGAAGATGAGCTTACCGATCTTCACTAGAACATCAGACAATATTCCCACGGGTCGCTTTACCGAACCGTCAGCCATCAACACTCTTATGGACGTGGGTTTAGGAGCTCCAAAACCTAATTGTTTATAGACAGCTAGCGGCATCAAGTTGATGCTAGCACCCAGATCACACAAGGCTCTTCCAAAGTTGAGCTTCCCAACAGTGCAGGGAACAGTAAAAGCGCCTGGATCTTCTTTCTTTTCGACTAACGATCTAGAGGAAATAGCACTGCAATGGTCGAGGTTATCTTCTGGTTCGAAACTTACCGACCTCTTCTTTGTAATCAAGTCCTTCATGAACTTGGCATAACCGGACATTTGTTCAAGCGCTTCCACCAATGGGATGTTTATTGATACCTGCTTGATCATGGTCATGAAATTCAGGAACTTCGCATCGTCTGCTTTCTTCTTCAGGAGTTGTGGGAAAGGAGGTGGTGGTCGAGGCATCATAGTTGGAAGCTTTTCAGCTTCCTTGCTTTTCTCCTTGGGCTTTTGCGTTTCCTCCTCTACCGCCTCTTCATCATCCACAACATCACCTTGAGTCTGAATTACCGGATATGATTCCGGTAACGTTTTGCCGCTTCTTGTGGTGATCGCCATACAGCTAGCGTCATTCCTCGGATGAGTAGTGTCACTCGGCAATGTACCTATCTTCCTTTGGTTCAGAGATGCCGAGATTTGCCCCACTTGCTGCTCCAACTGCTTGATCGCGGTGGAATGTGACTCTACTACCTGACTCAATGTTGATAACTCAGTCCTCATCTCCTTTACCCCAGAGTAAGTCGATTACACCTTCAGCAGCATCTTTGCCATCATGCTCTCCAACTTCGACGTCCCTGTCTCAGTGCTAGCTCTATCCCGATTACCAGGTGGAACATACAACCCACCTCTATCAGTGTTGTTCCTCCAGTTTCCCTGGTCGCGCTCTCTGTAATCAGTTTTCTCATAGTGGTTGTCTCTCTGATAGTTCCGACCTTGGTTTCCTTGGCCATTGGCCTGGAACCCCCCCAAGTAATTCGCTTCCTCAGTTTCCAACTCTGATGCTCTACCTTGGGAACCCACAACTTTTACCTTCTCCATACCTCCTGAGAACAAGTGCTTGGTCAGTAGGTCCAACTGCGTTTTCAGATGCGCCATGTCTTGGTCGCGCTCCTCCTCTTTTCTGCGCTGCTCAGCTGACACACCAACTACATACGTACTAGCTGCTACCTCTGAATCTCGTGTGTGCCAGGCCCTATTGGTTTTGGTGAGCCTGTCCAAAGTAGTTGTGGCCTCAACAAAGGTGAGACCCATGAATGCACCACCTGCTGCGTTGTCTAACGTCGGCTTGGTAGCCAAATTCAGTGCCCGGTAGAACGTCTGCATCAAAAAGTTATCGGTCAACTGATGGTTCGGGCATTGTGTTATCTTCTTTTTGAATCGCAACCAAGTCTCGTGCAGTGCTTCGTGCGGTTGCTGCCTAAAGTTGCTAATCTCGTCCCTCAACTGTATCATCCGAGAGGGAGGAAAGAACCTTTCTAGAAAAGCTCCTCTCAACTCTCCCCACGTTGCGATAGAGTCGGGGGTCAGCTCTGTCAACCACAATGCTGCCTCATCAGACAGAGACAACGGAAACAACCTGAGCCTGATCGCTGTCTGACTCACGCCCGGTAGTTCAAACGACTTGCATATGCCCACGAAATTCATTAGGTGCGGGTTTGGATCCTCCCCAGCGACACCTCGGAACACTCCTCTCAAGTTCAACAGCTGGATCATCGTGCTAGTGATGTTGAACTTGGCTCCGGGAGGTAGCGGTGGAACAACAATGGCGCCCGTAGCGCCAGCTCCATCTAAGTCGAGATCCTCATCATTCCGTGCGATCTCATCTTGCAGACCACCAGCATTCAGATTTTGTTGGGCCTGCAGTTCTGCAGCGATCCTCGCTGCCTCTAGTTGTGCGGCCATATTCTGCCTCAATGTTCTAGCAAGCTCGGGGTCGTAAAGTAAAATTTGTTCCCCCGAACTTCGGGTACTTGGCATGCACAACTGTGTACCCTGTCAAAGACAAAAACAACAAATAAATGTAAAGCAGGAAATTATGACTAAGAGTCAAATAAACACACCAGACTTAATTAACAACCGTATTCCCCGGCAACGGCGCCACTTTTTGATAACGCCCAAACTACACCTCGAATTAACGAAGCGTAAGCGGTCGTAGTCAAATATAGAACCCAAGTAGGTTGGGGTCGAATCCCACAGGGAATATGGTGAGAATTAAGTCGTTAGTGAATTAGATAACTAATAGTCAATAATTTCCGGAAAACGGGGGGTTTTGTGTAATCAAATTGTAAACAAAACAAGCAATAATGTATGAGAAATAATCAATAGGAGAATGAACTAGGGAAGTGTTTACCATGGCGTTGGTAACAATGTCGATCCTAGGCTTGATAGGGTTCTTTTTATATGCTTGTCACGATGTGATTGAATTAATGGTATCGTCTAAACGTTTCTCAACCAAATAGACGAATTTACTTTTCAATTCTCTCGAACTTGAAAAGGTGTGCTTTTTAGATTTCAATCCTAAACATCAAGTAGATTAATCTAGTTACAGCATTAATCATTAGACGAGAGTTAGTAGTCTCGAATCCTTGTTGTTAATCAAGTTTCCCGGTTTTAATCTCTTTACTCAAGCAAACTTAAACCTAGGCATGTTCTAATGTTTGCAACCACTAGAAAACGTTAAATAATGAATGATTAACAATGTGACAACATACATATTGAACCCAACGCTACCCGAAATCTATATTGCTACGTTTGCCATGGCTCCCACAACCCTAGTTGTGGGAGTTTAGTTAATCATGCTAGAAGAAGAAGAGAAGAAAGTAATATTCATAATAAGGAGAAAAGATTCTTACAATATAATGAAAACAATCTTCAATTATCCAAGAACAAGAAAACAAGATCCCAAGAACGATTCAAGAACACGAATTCAAGAAGAGAAAAACGTGTTTCTTGCTCTCAAAGTTTCGCTCAAATCTCCTAAAACTATTGTAAAAAACGTGATTTTCATCCTAATAAAATAAACCTAACATAGGGTATTTATAGGCGTCCAAGAAACACAATCCCAAACGCATTAGGAATCCAAGAAACCAAATCCCAAACACGGTAGGAATCCTAATCGCGGGCTGCCTTGGTGCGCTACTGCTTTGACGTGACGGTTTGGGTGACGGACCGTCACCACCTTGACGGCCCGTCACGGTGGCCGTCATCACTAGGCAGTGGTGCTGCCCCATCTTGACGGCTTGGGCTTGACGGTCCGTCACTCGCTTGACGGTCCGTCACTCGCTTGACGGTCCGTCACTCGGACCGTCACTCTTATCCAGAACGTCTTTTTGCTCGTATTTCCTTCCGTTTCCATGTTTGTTCCTATTTCCTGAAAATACACCATAAACACATCAAAAACGACGACGGTTGCTTGAAAACGTACGATTGTTCTTAGTTAAAAGGAGTCGAAAGTACCGTAAAATGGCGGCACATCAATGATAGACGGGGTAACATCCATCTTAAGGGAAGTCGTTAAGCTATTTTCTTGCGTGTTGATTTTGTCAATGGAAATATGGGGAAGTCTAAGTACCCGGATGTTTATGGTCATGATATCCCTTTCCCCTTTTGTTTAAATATTGTTTGTTTATCATGTGGTGCCAAGTACCTAAGCACATCTTGCTCTATAGACCATGTGCATAACTCACAAGAACACAAGGAACCAAAAATTTCAATTGTGCCTTTGTGCATTTCGCATGTGATGCATAGATCTTGATGTGCGGGTCGCACAAGGCATTGCACCATGCTTGAAAAGAATGGCCAGTCACTGTTTGGATGTGGTATTGATGGTGTGATGCGCACTTTGTCTGGTGCGGTCCACACCAATTTCGCACATCAGAGTTGAAACCACTACAGGTTTTTGTTAGCTCATATGATGCCACATGCGATGCACACTTTGTCTGGTGCGGTCCGCACGTGGTCCGAATGAGCCAACAGTCGCCTACTTTGTCTTCTACTCTTTTGCATTCCATCTGTCTTAGTTATTAGCTTCTTTTAGATCAAATATAGATACATAGTTCCTGTTACTAACCTACAGTTGTAGGAATATGTCTTCTACCAGGCTCTATCAAAAGAGGCATGCCAGAAAACACAATCCGAATGCAGGTGTTCCTATGCAAGGGGAGCGGCCTAATGAATCAGAAATCTTATTTGGGCTCAGGGGAATTGAAGCCTACTACCTCATCTTTTTGGAAAAGATACCATTCTTGGAAGAGAAGGGGTTCGATATGGAAGATTTTCAAGAGGAATTCTTGAACATGCCAAAATAGTTCCACATAAGAGCTTGGGAACATTTTTCCAAGACTCTAGGTTCCTCATTTCCTGAGTTGGTGCTAGAATTCTATGAATCTTACCGTGCCTGACTTGACATACTGAAACACAAGGGTCCGCTAAGCAAGTTATTATGCCTCAAGTTGGTGTTAGTCTGAGGTAAAGAGGTGGACATCACCCCTGCAGCCATCCATTTTGCCATTTGGGATGATGAACCAATTCAAAAGTCAGGTACTTTGAGAATGTAGCTACAAAGGAAGATCAATACGAGTGGGTTTCTAGTGTAATTGCAGAAGGGAATCCCTTTTGGGCAATCTTAAAAGGGAAAATCTATCGCTCGGATCTCAGGTTCAAAGCTCACATATGGCTTGACTTTGTGAGTACAAAATTCATTCCAACCAGTCACAACCATAAAGTGACCATAGAGATGGCCATCCTCATTGCATAAATCATGGAGAGCTGATAAGTTGGTATTCTACCTACTTATTTAACTAATAAACTTATGCTTTTTCTAATAATAAGTGGAAAAATAGTGCAATTGACGCGAATTACTTCTATTTTGTAGGTTTTCATATTTTAGATGTGTTCGGGAAGAATTTGGATAAAAATAAGTCAAAAGGGATCTATTCAGAGAAATATGGAACTGGAAGCTAAATATCCTATGCGAACGCGGCATCCTGCTGCATACGCGAAAGTTACTCAAGCAAAATCTATGCGAACACGGCGTACCACTCGCGTACGTGAGGGTTAACCAGACAAAGACTCTTTGTGAACGCGGTGGACCTTATCGTAAGTGAAGAACAAAAGGGCAGTTGCAGGGCAAAAAAGGAAATTTCCCCTTTTGGAAACCCTAATTAACATAAAACACCTCCAAGCTATCTTGGAAATCATCTTTGGCTTTTCTCACAACTTTTGGCAAGCTTGGAGAGAAAGTTCATCAACCAACACCATAGGAGTGAAGATTTGGATGCTCTTTATTGTAAAATCTTTAGTTTCCATTCTTCAACTCTTGTTTTTAATTGCTATTTTATTGGTGTAATTGTTGAATTGAGATTTGGGTTTTGTGTTAGAGATAATACTTATTTTTGGGTTTTTAATTATAAATCTTATGCTTTCTCTTGATTTATCATTTGGGTCTATGTGAGACCCCAGGAATTTCATAATATTTAAAGTCTAATTGGGAGGTTAAGGAATATTATAATTCTCGTTTTTCATGTTAAATCATGATCACCAATAAAGTTGTATGGTGAAAGTGAAAAAAATAAAATATATTGGGAACTGTGAATGTTATATATATATATATATATATATATATTGAGGTTTGTTTAATGGGTGCTATTTAGGAAAAAATAAAATACTTATATAATTACAAGACGCGTGGAGTTATTTTTTTGATGCTTTAGAAGATAAGTACCAAGATATTCTTGGCCATTTAATATTTTTTCCTAAATAGCACCCATTAAACCAACCCCAATAAATATATATATATATATATATATATATATATATATATATATATATAACATGCACAATTCCCAATTTATTTGTTTTTTTTTCACTTTCACCATACAACTTTATTGGTGATCATGATTTAACATGAAAAACGAGAATTACAATATTCGTTAACCTTCCAATTAGACTTTAAATATTATTAAATTCCTGGGGTCTCACATTTGTTTAATAGGTGCTATTTAGGAAAAATTAAAATACTTATATAATTACAAGACAAGTGGAGTTAGTTTTTTCATGCTTTAGAAGATAAGTACCAAGATATTCTTGGCTATTTAATATTTTTACCCAAAAGAATATATATTCTTCCTCCACATTTTGGTACTACAATATGAAGTCACTTTTAGCTTTAATTAAAGGTGGAACAATTCAATTTGGAAGTTGAAAAGAATGGATAAACTATTCACTTTTCCAGAAAATAACGTGCAGGGCTTTGCCCCTTCCCATTTCTTTACTTGCTGACCATGGGGGTCTTTTAAGAGGAGATTAAAGTTACTCTTTTCACAAAATTTCTATAGATCAAGTATTTGCAACAAGTGAACAATAGTAATTGAATCATCCGGAACTTGATTTCAAGAATTTCAAGGATCCGTAGAAGGGAGATTTCTATGATTTATCTTTAAAAGGTAATTATTAAATTTCTTCCTAGTTATGTCCCTTGGGGTTGACTTGAGTAAGATCATATTTTAGAATTCTAAAAATTATCAATTATAACCCCAGGGGACATAACTAGGAAGAAATTTAATAATTACCTTCCAAAGATAAATCATAGAAATCTCCCTTCTACGGATCTTTGAAATTCTTGAAATCAAGTTCTGGATGATTCAATTACTATTGTTGACTTGTTGCAAATACTTGATCTATAGAAATTTTGTGAAAAGAGTAACTTTAATCTCTCTTAAAAGACCCCCATGGTCAGCAAATAAAGAAATGGAAAGGGGCAAAGCCCTGCATGTCATTTTCTGGAAAAGTGAATGGTTTATCCATTCTTTTCAACTTCCAAATTGAATTGTTCCACCTTTAATTAAAGTTAAAAGTGACCTCATATTGTAGTACAAAAATGTGGAGGAAGAATATATATTCTTTTGGGTAAAAATATTAAATGGCCAAGAATATCTGGGTACTTATCTTCTAAAGCATCAAAAAAATAACTCCATGCGTCTTGTAATTATATAAGTATTTTAATTTTTCCTAAATAGCACCCATTAAGACAACCCCAATAAATATATATATATATATATATATATATATATATATATATACATATATATATATACATACATATATATATATATACATACATATATATATATATATATATATATATAACATGGAATTTCATAATATTTAAAGCTTAATTGGAAGGTTAACGAATATTATAATTCTCATTTTTCATTTTAAATCATGATCACCAATAAAGTTGTATGGTGAAAGTGAAAAAAAATAATTATAATCTTGGTTTTGATATTTCCAGAATTAGAAGGGCAATTGGAGAACTCTCTTTATAAAGGATGCAATGGTCCAATGTTGTGCCCAGGAAAGCACCTACATTATCATAGCAAAAAGGGAGAGAATATATGTGTGGAGATGCATAGATAGTTGACGACTTACTAAAGATGTCATAAGGCTTATTGATGAAGCTTTTTGGATTTGATATTCATAGGTTTTACTTGACACACATGTGTGACGTGATTCTTTGCACATAATTGAGACCAGATCATTCATAGTGAGCCCAAATTATTGTGGCGTACCCGCCCTTGTGGCATCATTTTTATTTGGAGTCAACTAGAATGTCATACACTGATTCCCCTGACTCGAGCCAATATATGGCACATATGGCCTGCGGGAAAGACCCTTATATGTGAGCCCTATAAAAGGCGTACCTTGTGATTAGACCTCGATGAGAACTATGTGTATAGAACCATAGAGATGAGTATTTGGGGAAACATATGCCTTACACTTCACATCGATCGCCTTTGCTAGGCCATCATGCGATTATTTGTATTAAAAATAGCCACTTGATACCACCTAGGCAAACTATTAGGTGATATATAATAATGAATAAGTTATAAGGCGTTATATGTTAAGTTAATAAAGCTACTCAGGAGTGATAGTTATATACTAAGATTTCTGACAATTTTATGTCTACAGATGTTCACCTTTAGTACTCGGAGTATGATATGCTAATAAGACTAGTGTATAGGTTACAGTTCCATATTATATATCGATTGGTTAAGGGCTCATATGTTATAACCAAGTTATTTATATGCTATAATGTTTTTTCTTTCATAAGTTTTAAGGCTTAAGTACCTTCATAGATTACTTGCCTATATAATTATATGATAAGTGTCACTCATAGTTCACTTCTCTACATGTATATGCACCACAAATTATTGTCTATAGAGTATAAGCTTTATAAGATACTTGCTTATATGTTACCCTACTCATGGTGTAATTGTTTAGGTATTATATGTTGCACATCTTACATGGTTAGAAATGTCAAAAATGTATTTACTCATAAATATACGTTTATTTTCTTAGAGGGTAATGCTTATTTGTTTGAGTATTATAATTTACTCGTTCATATGTTGTAGTTGATTTACTCGCATGTTATGTATTTTTATAGTTCTAGGGCCTATGTATTAGGTATTTTTATAGTTCACATGCTTACACATATCAATTAATTTACTTACATGCTATGTATTTCTCTAGTTTAAAAGCCCATGTATTAAGTATTTGTATAGACCGCTTTCTTATATGACTACGTGATAGATTTCGTGCTATAATTATCTTGTTACATGTTGTTTATTTTATACTCCATCTCTTCACATGTTATTTTAACGTTTGCATATTCATATGCCATAAGGTTTTTACATCTTACCCGCATATAGATTACACGTATATATTCTTCACTAGTACATGCCTATTAAACTTACATGTTTATAGGTTAAAGCTTTTTTATGGCTCACATGTTTAAATAATTACATGACCTTCATGCTTATTTGCATACTTGATTATAATTTTTATATGACTTGATTGTTTAGATGTTATATGCCTTCATGTATATCTATTTTGATAGGGGAAGAGATTAAGCTTATCCCTGGACAGAGGGCAAGTAAGACTTGAGTCATCAATTGCAAAAGGGAATGATCATTTACCCTTAGTAGACTTATAGGTAAGAATAGGGACAATCGTCCCTCCAGCATCATAAGAGTATACATAGACCGACCAAGTAGCCTAAAAAGTAGACTGACCTCCAGAGATAGCTATAGTGCACTCAACCTTTCAAGTGCCGGCATTACGCCAACATTCAAAAAATATGACTTATTCCTACATTCTCTGAAATCTCATGTATTTTACTCAGGTGAGTCATTCCAGTATAAGGACAAGGTGAGATACTTTACTCGTCTTAGACTTTATTGAAAGTGTAGGGCCAAGAGGAGCCCCATTTATTATCTGTTTATGTATTATATTTAATGTGATGCCCTGTGAGGCTTGTCTATATGTTTTTGATCAGCCGATAGGTACTTGAATTTTTTTTTTGGGATATGCCTATTTACAACGGAGACTTTGCCAAAACATTTTGAATTTTCTATCAAAGTTAGTCATATATTGGGTTACTAAAGAACGGGGTGTAAATTTTGTAAGCCAAGGACTAGCTTTGTGCTTTAGAAATAGCTAATTATCCAATTTTCGAGGATGAATAATTCAAAGAGGGGGATAATGTTAGACCCCAGGAATTTTGATAATATTTAAAGTCTAATTGGAAGGTTAACGAATATTATAATTCTCGTTTTTCATGTTAAATCATGATCACCCATAAAGTTGTATGGTGAAAGTGAAAAAAAATATATATATTGGGACTGTGCATGTTATATATATATATATTTATTGGGGTTGGTTTAATGGGTGCTATTTAGGAAAAATTAAAATACTTATATAATTACAAGACGCGTGGAGTTATTTTTTTGATGCTTTAAAAGATAAGTACCAAGATATTCTTGGCCATTTAATATTTTTACCCAAAAGAATATATATTCTTCCTCCACATTTTGGTACTACAATATGAGGTCACTTTTAGCTTTAATTAAAGGTGGAACAATTCAATTTGGAAGTTGAAAAGAATGGATAAACCATTCACTTTTCCAGAAAATGACGTGCAGGGCCTTGCCCCTTTCCATTTCTTTACTTGCTGGCCATGGGGGTCTTTTAAGAGGAGATTAAAGTTACTCTTTTCACAAAATTTCTATAGATCAAGTACTTGCAACAAGTCAACAATAGTAATTGAATCATCTAGAACTTGATTTCAAGAATTTCAAGGATCCATAGAAGGGAGATTTCTATGATTTATCTTTAAAAGGTAATTATTAAATTTCTTCCTAGTTATGTCCCCTGGGGTTATAATTGATAATTTTTATAATTCTAAAATATGATCTTACTCAAGTCAACAACAAAATTAGAAGTCTTGAATTGACGGGATTTTGTGTTGGGAGTAGATTATTGAACTTGGTGAAGATTAATACTTTTGTGGTTGTTTGGAAACTTGCGGGACTATCATTATCTAGGACGCATCCAAGGTATTTATGGCTTCTCTTATATCTTCATCAATGATATGTATGGCTTCTCCTATATCTTCATTAATGATCTCATATGAGCGTGGTACTTATGTTTTCTTAAAAAAACTCATGGAACTGTGATAGAAAGTCATGATGTTCAAATATTACTTGTGGTGTGTAGTGAAGGTTATGGGCTATATCATGTGTTGAGGAGCCCGAGGAGTGTCAGAGACCTTATAAAGGGTCGTGATGTTGCTACTGTTAAGAAGAGAAAGGTGGAGAAACAGGTTGAATAAAGGGTCTTCGAGATTGTCGCTCACCTAGTAGTGAATATACTTCCTATGTGACTTGGGCATGTTGTTGGGCTAATTTTAATAGCTTTATTATTTTTCGTTCAGGTAGATTTTACACCTTAAGTAAGGGCTGGTCGTTCACAAGTATTTTAAGTCAAGACTCGAGGTATGTAAAGCTAAAACCTCCTTCACGGTTTAAGACATAACTTAAAGTCACCTCTTTCTTCGATAATAGCCAACATGGATTATTCGACACTATGTAAGTAGAACCTTCATTGTAATACGTTAAATACGTGCCTAAGTGCCCATCATATCCAATTATCTATACTCTCATTCCACTTGAAGGTTCTTTCCCTCGCAGTTCATATGATTACTCGTTGAGGTCATAATACTCGTATTACCCCTTACAAGTTAAGTGTCCATAATATTTCAAATGATCGTAAGTGTCCTTACTTAAAATTCCTAAGAGTCACATGTTATAAATAAGAATAAATGGCCATAGTATAGTTGCACTTGTATATTTGATTGCATAGGCAACATAGTCTTAAGATGAAACAAAGGAGTAGCACTTAGTTAAGTGTTATCTAGAGATTCTTCGTGAGTGGATAAACGATAATCTATTTGACATAGGCCTTGCAGGCACAACTTAATAAATCTACCCTTAACGAGGGGAGGGTATTCATAGGTTTTACTTGACACACATGCGCGACGTGATTCTGTGCACAGAATTGAGACCAGACCATTCATAGTGAGCCAAATTATTGTGGCGTACCCGCCCTTGTGACATCATTTGTATTTGGAGTCAGCTGGAATGTCATGCACTGATTCCCCTGACTCGAGCCAATATATGGCACATATGGCCTGCGGGAAAGACCCTTATGTGTGAGCCCCATAAAAGGCGTACCTTGTAATTAGACCTCGATGAGAACTATGTGTATAGAACCATAGAGATGAGTATTTGGGGAAACATATGCCTTACACTTGACATCGATCACCATTGGTAGGCCATCATGCGATTATTTATATTAAAAATAGCCACTTGATACCACCTAGGCAAACTATTAGGTGATATATAATAATGAACAAGTTATAAGGCATTATATGTTAAGTTAATAAAGCTACTCAGTAGTTATAGTCTTATACTAAGATTTCTGACAATTTTATGTCTACAGATGTTCACCTTTAGTACTCGGAGTATGATATGCTAATAAGACTAGTGTATAGGTTACAGTTCCATATTGTATATCGATTGCTTATATGCTCATAAGTCTTTCACTTTGATATTTGATTCACATAAGCATTCGTACTTGTCTACTTGTTATTCTGTCTGCTTTACATACCAATACATGTTTTATATGTAATGACGTCCCTATATCCGGGGGCACTGCATTTTTATAAATACAGGACCAGGTATACAGGTATAAGACTTCCATGTTAGGTACACGTTGCATATTCAGCAAGGCAGTTGGTGAACCCCTTTCTCATCTGGTTCTAATAGATGTTTAGTACTCCTTAGTTGTACCTATAGTTTTATAAGTTGGGTATGTCGAGGCCATGTCTCGACCACTTGCCATTGTATAGCTACAAATTCTATTAGAGGCTTCGTAGATAGTGTAAAGTTATCATATCTAGTTATAGTTCTAGTTGTTTATTGCAGTTGTAAGGCCAGTTGGATAATATTGTCTTGGGAATGGTGATTCTACCGCTTTGTACATATCAGTTGTATAGCATATGCTCATAGGATTCTTGTCTGCTCCGTCTAGGCTTAGGGCATGACAATCTATTAAATCTTCCATATAGAATTCATAGTTAATGGTTGCAAATATTGACTTAGCTTACTAATATGGGTTTTTGCTTCAGAGAGGATTTCCCTAAATTTGGCAAGGTTTAATAGTGGGGATTTGGGGTTTCCACTCTAGATCAAAGCTAGAGATAGTTTCATTGCCGGAAAAACCCATCTAAGAATTGGGGCTAGATATAGCCCAATTTACCCAAGTTGATTTGGTTCGTTTATTGCTCACTCCTGGTCGTTCGAGAGAACACGCGAGATATATACTTGATTGGTCAAAAGATGGTCAAGCATCCTTCTAACCAAGACTACCTAAGTGTTAAATTGGGTGTAAGTCTTGTGAATTAAATTCTCATTCCCAATTTTCCCTTGTTGTCCTTGCTTGTTTAAAGCAAGGAAAGCCATTGATCAATCTATCTTTTATTTGATTTTCTTTTATCCTTAGTTGTAGTTCGTAAACCCTCCTTTTATATATCTTTTCCCCTCTTTGTTAATTGAACTTTAATAAGTTGCTTGGATTCTTTATTAGCTCGATTGTGACTACATTGTTCTCTGTGGGTACGACCCCGACATCCGTTGGGAATATAAATGTGTTTTGCTCTGACAATCACAATCACCTCCATTGGAGAGTGTATTTGAGAATTATCAAATATGGTGCCATTGCCGGGGAATAATTTGGCGTATTGAGTTAGTTTAGAATTTGAGTTCACTTACTCTAGTTCAATTTTGTGAATAGTTATTTTTCTTTTGTTTAGTTTTATTTTATTGATGGCATCATGTGATATTTGAATGCTATAAATGTTGATAGTTGCATCCCAGTTTATATCCCCTATTATTGTGTTTATTATGGAGGACCATACCTTGGACGTAGGTGTAGAATTGGCCCTAGGAGAGGAAGGTATTCTCCTTCTCGCTTATATAATGGCCGCAATTGCTATTTGTGTGTTGGTCGTGATGGACATTGGAGCGAATGCCCTAATAATGATCGTCCCCATCCTCTCTCTTGTGCTAATAATGTTGCTAGTGGAGCTTGTGACCTTAATATGAACCATGACATAGCAAGTGAAGAAGGCATATGCGTCAAGCTCCAAACACTCTTGGCCTCGCTAGAAACCCAAGAGGAGAGTGTGCAATTCATAAAGCAAGGCTTTCTGGACAAAAGGGCTAAAGAAGAGGAAAACACAAGGGAGGATCATGAATTGAAGGTGGTGGTGCAACCAACTACCCCATATGTGGATCATGATGTCAGGATATTTCAATGTGAGGATGTTGTGAATGAGGAAAGCTTGAAGGTGGAGATGCCCAAATCCCCTTCCAACCATTTTTTGACCTTAAGTTTGAATGAATAGACGAAAGTGAAAGTAATCGAGCTTTGGAAATACCTTGGAAAGAGGATGGATGAAGGTTTATCTGGTTTTGAGTTTGTCATGGAAAGAAGGCAATACGTCCTTTCTCACTTGAAGGCTCAAAAGTGTGAATTGCGAAATCGAGTGAATGGCCTTCTCATGTTCAAACCTTTACCCTGGAAGTGTCACCAGATTTTTGATTCAAGTTTGGGTCAAAGGTTCAAATCCTCCTAATGGAGATCCAAATGGTGAGGTAGCTTGCGTCGCGTCGCGACATTAAATTGTGCACTTGATGGGAGGTAACCCCTAATTTTTATGCTTTACTTCACTTTTTGTTTCTTTTTGGTGTGTTTTTAGGTGCCAAAAGGAATGAGAAGAGGAACCAAGTGTTGAGAAGGACTAAAAATACTTCTGAAAAATGTGCTTTTCACACCTTGAAGAGTGCCCATCGTACATGCCATTGCACAATCAAACAGTGAACTAATCAAAAACATTGTCATGTGAGAACGTGGTGCATTTTGCACCTCACAAAGTGCCCGTCGCACCAAGCGTCGCACATCGCGAGCAGTAAGCTATTGAAAATTGAAAAATCTCTCCCAACATCTTTCTTCGCGAATGTGGCAGACTGGCGCAAACGCAAAGGCCAGCTAATCATCAGGCTTCGCGAACGCACCGGACCACTTGCAAATGCAAAGCCTTCAGGCAGTTCCAGGTAAGTTAAAAAAAAATCAAAAATTTATAAGCCCAAACATTTTTCTTCTCAAAACAAGGAACTCCCTCCTCCTTTGGCACACAATAATTCCATCAAGTCCTTCCATTCATTGCTTTACAACTTTCAATTCACTAGGTATGAACTCCGCCCTCCTTGTATCTTGAAATGGTTTCCTTTCTTCCTCAACATGATGTGTAGAAAATGGGTAATGGCATTCTTGGTTGATCTCCTCTTGCCTTAGATCAACTTCTGGTTGAGGATGTGTCCTAAATGGTGGGACTAAAAAGTGGGTGTTTTAATAGGTTCTAAAATTGTGAGAGATCAAGCAAGAACTGCTTGTCTCCCATGTGTTTTAGAAAATGCCTTAAAGAAGCACTGATCTTGGCAAACACAATAACCCTCGCATTTACGGTTACCTGGCCGCGTACGCAAAAGAGAAAATCTCTGAAAAATAAATTACCTCTTCACGAATGCAGCCAGCTGGCCGCGAACGCGAAGAAGGGATGCCTGGCAGTTTTAAAATTATAGCTCCACTCAGCATACCTTGGAATTTCTTTCAGCTATTTCTTTGTCCTAAGTGCTTCATAATACTTTGTTTTAAGTGTCCCTAAGAACTTGTAACATATTGGTGTCTTTTGTAGGTACTTTGATAAAAAATATGGCCTCCAACGGTAGTGACAATGAAGTTGAACATGTTCTGGATGTGGCAATGGAGGAGAACTACGATCAGGATAGGTTCCTATCGACATCATGTGAGCGCCGGTATGATGAGCTCTTGTCCAAGCCCTTTGGTAAGGAGAAAGGAATCAATATGGACAAAGTTGAACATAAAATGCCTGACTTATATAAGAGGTTGGTGGAGCATAAATGGATTTGCTTTTCTCCCCCACCTATCAAGGCAAATCACACAGTGGTCACAAAGTTATATGCCAATGCTTTGGCCACCAACTTCAAGGATGCATTGGTCACTACCGTTCGGGTTGTCCAAGTGAGCTTAAACCCCGAGATCATCAATGCAATGTACAACCTTCCGGATGCTGATAATGAGGTATATATTGCAAAAGCAAAAGCAGAGGGACACCAGTGATTGGTTGAAAAGCTGCACGATGGGGTAACTGTGAATTAGGTTACTTTGCAAAATGGGGTTGATTCACATGAGTTCACTGCAGAGGCCAAGTCTTGGCTTTCAATTATTTGTGTGAGGATCATACCATCCTCACATGATACTTATGTGACCCCTTACCAAGCATTTATGGTTTCAGCCCTCATTGATGGCATAGATGTGAATGTTGGGCTCCATATCGTAGCTCAGATGGCTGAGGTAGCCAGTGGAAGGTCTAAAAGCCTTTTCTTCCCTTCTTTGGTGACCAAGTTGTGCTATGATTCTGGGTATTCCCGAATCCGACTTACATTACAAAGAAGCCAACAACTATGATCCACCTATTGTTGAAGAGGGCCTCATAAGCAAAGCAGAAAAAGAGAAAGATTAATGTAGCTTTTCTATCTTTCGGACAGTTTCTAGAGTCTTCGACTGAGACCACGGGTCCTTACCCCATTGCATCTGAATCATCTCATTTTGTGGGAGATCTACAGTCCAGGCCTTATATCATGCGCCACCTCTCTATTCAGATTCGGGGAGTGGATGTACATGTTCAGCAGTTGTTGGCTGGATTATCTACTAGCTCAGCTGGAGCTGACACACCAGTATGTTCTGAGTCCTCCCCATTTCTTACCAAAGTGGCCAATGAGTAGAAATTCATTAATGGGCGACTTAGTGCAATGAATACCCACTTGGAGCACATGAGCCAGAGGCAAGGAAAGGTTGAAAAGTGCCAAAAATAGTTCAGTGAGCATGAGAAGAATAAGAGCAAGTTCTTGAACAAGATGATGAATAGACTGAAGTCCTTTTGAGGATCGGGTACACTAGAAGATGATGATGATGAGAATGAGGAGAGACTTGAGTTTTCCTCTTCCTCCTGTTCAGATTGATACACCTCAGGGAGCCTCCTCAAACTTATTCCTTACTTTGATGCAATGAGGGCACTGCCCTATCTTAGTTGGTTGTTGCGTGTTGATCCGTACTCTATCTTTCTAGTTTAGCTTGCTTTACTTATGGATATTATTGTGCCCTCGTCGGGCCTGTTTTGTTTGTTTAGATATTTGTGTGCCCTTATCGGATGTGTTTTATGGATGTATACCCTCGTCGAGTTTTGGTGTTGTGTGGAAGAAGTTGATGGTTTAGCTTTTTAGTTTTCTTTACCTTTTAGCTTCTTTTGTTATTTGTAGTTGAGGTGTTGGTTGTTGTGGTCGAGGGGAAGTCTTAGTACCCATTAGGCTAAATAGAGCTTGTCAGAGCTGGGAATACAGAATCACACATGTCAGCGTGCGAACCGCACGAGCTTCGCACATGCCCACTGTTGGTGTGTGTATTATACGTGCGACCCGCACTTTGGCATGTGCAAATCACATGTGCCTGTAGATTGTGATGGTTGGGTTGATCGACTTTGTGTAGCCATACCAATTTAGATAGATGAATTGGCCCAATGATAGACTGAGTGACGTCATTCTTAAGGGCAAATCATTGTCTTTTGATGTTTTGGTTGCGATTGACTTGTTTGGTACTAATGAAGTAGTCTTGCATGTTAAGTGAAATAGGCATACCCTTCCAAAAAATTTGTGAAGAGTGCATGGAGAAGAATGATGCTTGTGACAACCCCTTTATTCTTTTTGTGACTCTTAGCTCATTAGCGGTGATAATGCAAAATGGCTCCTCTTTGTTCTTCTTCAAGAAGTTAAAATCGATCCTTCTTGAATGATCCACATACCATGTGTGGTGAGGTTTATTTGAATAATTCTTTTACTTTCTTGTGTTACCTAGAACTGGCCCGGTTAGTCGTTAATTCTAGTCTTGATTACTCTTGGTTTTGAGAAATGATCTTAGGCCTTCTTTGTGATTTTTGAAACCTACTGAGCCTTAAAAGACACCATTGCACTTAAATTGAACCATTAGTCACCCCTATTGAGCCTAATACCTCTTCTTTGGCAACCTCGGTACAAGCCTTGAACCATTTTGACAATGAATCCCTCTCTTGAACCCGTCCCTTCTTGAACTCCACAAGTGTGAAATCGAGGCTAAAATCCTAAGTTTAGGGGTTAATAAAGGTACCTTGGCGGAGTTCCAAATGAGTAAATCATGGTTTGTTGCTTAATAAGAATCACCATAAAGAAGGAAGAAAGAAAGGAAAAGGAAAAGCAAAGAGGAAAAGAAAGAGGAAAAGAAAGAGAGAAAATCCTCCAAGGTGAAGAAAATGGTAAAAATTGGGGATTCAAATAAAAAGAAGTGAAATGGTGCCTCGTGTTGAACGATAATTAAAGGAATGACCTTGGTTTCGAATTAAAAAAGTTGTGTAGATTTTGAGGAGGATGTAGTCACTTGAATCCAAATGCATATCCTACCCGTCCCCGAGCCTACATTACAAGCTTAGGAAAGCCCATTGAGATCTCCAACCGAGTGTTATTGAGCTAGTGGCAAATGAAAATAAGGGCAAGCCTATGGTTGATACTTGTTAGTGCTTGAAATTCCTTGTGAGTGTGAGTGTTTGTATTTTTCCCTTGTGGTTGTCTCTGTACATAATGTGTTTTTGGAACTTTCGTTCTTGTGAGGGAATGCAAATTGGGATAGTTGGTGACATTGATAAACTCCGAAAAATGAATCAAATGAGTATGTTTTTGTAAGCTAGTGGTTTGAGTCTCATCTTGAGGATTGGTTGTTGTCACTTGCTTGTTCTTATTGTGCCATTGCATCATTGAATTGTGTTTTAATCAAGGGGAATGCTTAGAGTAAATATCATATGATTGACTAATCATTAGTACCAACCAAAGTCATTTTTGGTGTTCGAAATGGGTTTTCCTTTGCTTGTTGTATTGTCATTTGCACTTGAGTTGTGTGCCTCTTGAGTTAGAATTTTTAGTTGCTTGAGGACACGCAATAGTTCATGTTTGGGGGTTTGATAAGTTGGTATTCTACCTACTTATTTAACTCTTAAACTTATGATTTTGCTAATAATAAGTGGAAAAATAGTGCAATTGACATGGATTACTTCTATTTTGGAGGTTTTTGTGTTTTAGAAGTGTTCGGGAAAAAAATGGATGAAAACAAGTCAAAAGGGAGCTATTCGGAGAAATATGGAACTGGCAGCTAAATGGTCTATGCGAATGCGGCATCCCGCTATGTACGCGAATGTTACTCAAGAAGAAGCTACGCGAATGCGGCGTACCACTTGTGTATGTGAAGGTCAACCAGACAAAGACTCTTTGCAAACGCGGTGGACCTTACGCGTAAGCGAAGAAGAAAAGGGCAACTGCGGGGGAGAAAAAGAATTTTCCCCTTTTGGAAACCCTAATTCACATAAAACACCTCCAAGTCGTATTGGAAATCATCTGTGGCTATTCTCACAACTTTTGGAGAGCAAGTTCATCAACCAACACCATAGGAGTGAAGATTTGGATACTCTTTATTGTAAAATCTTTAGTTTCCATTTTTCCACTCTTGTTCTTAATTGTTATTTTATTGGTGTAATTGTTGAATTGATAATTGGGTTTTGTGTTAGAGATAATACTTATTTTGGGTTTTTAATTCTAAATCTTGTGCATTCTCTTGATTTATCATTTGGGTCTATTAAATCCTCCATGTTTGAATTCATAGTTAATGGTTGCAAACATTGACTTAGCTTACTAATTTGGGTTTTTTCTTGAGAGAGGATTTTCCTAAATTCAGGAAGGTTTAATAGTGGGGATTTGGGGTTTCCACTTTAGATCAAAGCTAGAGATAGTTTGGTTGCCAGAAACTCCCATCTAAGAATTGGGGATAGAAATAACCCAATTTACCCAAGTTTATTTGGTTTGTTTATTGCTCACTCATGGTGTTTTGAGAGAACACGCGAGATATATGCTTGATTGGTCGAAATACGGCCAGGCATCCTTCTAATCAAGACTACCTAAGTGTTAAATCGGGTGTAAGTCTTGTGAATCGAATTCCCATTCCCAATTTTCCCTTGTTGTCCTTGCTTGTTCAAAGAAAGGAAAGCCATTGATCAATCTATCTTTTATTTGATTTTCATTTATCTTTAGTTGTAGTTCGTAAACCCCCCTTTTATATATCCTTTCCCCTCTTCGTTAATTGAACTTCAATAAGTTTCTTGGATTCTTTATTAGCTCGATCGTGACTACATTGTTCTTTGTGGGTACGACCCCGACATCCGTTGAGAATATAAATGTGTTTTGCTTTGACGATCGCAATCACCTCCATTGGAGAGTGTATTTGAGCGTTATCAAGAGCCTCCCTTTGAATGAAGGGGAAATCATAGCACAACACCTCAAGAGGAAATCTAGACACTACTCCACCTCCATTGCCTTTCCAGTCCTCATTAATTTATTGTGAACCCAAGCCGAGTTCCCGTTTTTTCGATCATTAGAAAAATTTAGCCAAGCTACGAGCATGGTTTGTTTAGACACTCAGAGGGATAAAGAAACTCCGCATCTCAAAAGAAAGCACATTACTCAAACATCAAGTGCAACTGCAAGCAAAGCATAAGTTGAGAACATTATGCATGATTAAGAGGCGAATTCACCTCCATCTCGAGGAGCATCAGGCCCAATACATGTGGCATCCAAAGACACTTCTTCCTCAGGTAACTTGAAAAAACTTTCTCAACTTACCCACAAAAATGAGGAGCTCCTACAAAAGTTGGTCAAGGACATTCCAATCTTAATTCAAAACGCCATCAAATTGGCCTTGAAACTAGTAGTGCCAAGTGTGAGCAAACTCTGTGCTCGAGTTGACACCATGGAAGTGGAGGTCGATAGACTTAAGCAAGTGATCCACCATGTTGAGCCAAATTGGATTCTTAATCTACTGGCTCCAAGTTTAATTTCTCCTCCGAGGTGTGCTAGCCCTCCCGATGATTGGTGCAAAAGTGTCACATGACATGTGTGAGAGAATGGGCCCCTTCACCCGAGGTTCTCATACAATGAGTTGAGACTTGCTCAGATAAGTGGGTTGTGGAACCATCTGAACTCATTCAAGTCTGGTGGGACCCATTGATTCCATCGATAGAGGGGTTTTAGATAGACTTAGCACATTCCAACATACCACCACCGGCACCACAAGCCCCACCTGCACCTCGAACTTCTAGGCCACCATATCGGTTCCACTCAAGAGGTGCCATCATCATCATTAGTCTATTCAGGGAGTTTTTGATGCTCATACTTATTTTTATAACTTCTTATGCATCAGGGCTATGCTTGCTTTAAGTTTGGGGGAGCCTGTAACTATTTACATTATTGGTGAAACTTGTAGTGATGACTTTGCCCTCGCCGGGCCATTTTCTTATGTTATTTTCTTTTTAGCTTAATTGTGCCCTTGATGGGCTTGATTGTTGTTTTGTTGTGTTGATTGTGTTGTCGGGTTGGTCTTACATGCCCCATTATTTTACTACCCATGCTTTGCAAATGCGCTAAAGGCCTACGCTGAGGGTTGTTCTTAAATGAATTATGAGCGTGCAATTTGGATATCGCCTTGTTAATAGTAGTTTAGCAATAAACTCCAAGGGTTTTCTTAATACCACAGTTCTTTCCCAAGGAGCAAAAAAAATTTAATTTTTTTTCTTTTATTTTTGTGTCAAACCGGGTTGGTGTTTTCCTATGATAGATTGAGAGGTGACTTTCTTAAGGGAAAATACCAAGTTTTAGTTTAAAATTGAGTTTGTAGTTTCTTGTCTCGAAATAGGCCTACCAAAGAAAAAATCTTCGCAAGTTGTTTTTGGAAATAAAAGGAAGAAGGGAAATGAATTTTTGAGGAAAATCATTCTCTTGTCATGACCTGCACACTCTTGCATTGGCTTGATTGACTCACAAATGAGTGTGTAATAAACTCGGTATATCTTATCGAAATTCATTTGTACCAATTGATTTTGAGACTAATGAGAGAAGTCTTGGGGCATGATGCCTTGTGTGGTGAGGCTTTACCTTGATTCTCGTACATGCGTGTCATCTAGAACTTTCCCCGAATGTGATTCAAGAATGAATTCTAGGTGTAATCAAGCTCAGAAGATGACCTTAGGCCCTTTTTAATAGCCACTTCACCTAAATGACTTCCCTCAACATCAATCCTAGTGAACCCCTTTGAGCTTGTGACCATTCATTGGAACCTTGTTTAACACCTTGACCTTTTTGGAACCTCTATCGTGGCACCCATCCTCCCTAATTGCTTGGAAGTGTAATGTAGTCTAAAATCCTAAGTTTGGTGGGGGGAATGAAAAAAGACAACATAGGAAAATGCCTATGTTTGGGGGTGTATGTGATCAAATACGGAGAAAAAAAGAAATGCACTTCAAGTGCAAGGTATCACCTTAAGTTTGAATTGAAAATTTCTCCAAAAGTTCAATCCAATGAGCAAAATGAAAAGCAGGAATAGGTGCTACCAAATGAAGGTGATACAAAGAGTTGAATGATCATGATTGAAAGGAGAATTTTGGGTTGTGTGAGGGAGAAATAAGGTAAAGTTGAAATTTAAAAGTGTGAGTGGTGTTTGAAATGATAACAAAGAGCATTAGGGAGGTGTAGTCACTTGAACCAAATACTTTTCTCACCTTAGACCTAGCCAACCCGCAAGACCTTGGCGATTCCCATCTTGGCTATCCTACATTAGTGGCGATGTACATAAAGGGAAAGCTTATAGTTCTATGTATGTACACATGAACTTCCTTGAGAGAGTGAGAGTCTTATTAGTTCTATAATCCCTTTATTTTGAAAATTGCATGATTGTGAGTGGGGTTCTCTCTTGTGGTGAGTGACATCATGCACTCAAATTGAAACATGAAGTCTCTATTTCAATTGAGAGGAATGAATGGGAAAAGTTGTGTGGCGAATCTCAAGGCAAACCTTGATAATCCATGCCAATGAATTAAGAAGCTTAAATGTCTTGTTTTGTATGACAAAATTCCCTTGATTTTGAATGAAAAATGAAGTCCTTTTGGAAAAGCTTTTGAAATGACCAATTTCCTTGATATTTTGGTGGTTCAAATTGAAATGAGCATTGTAGTTTAGTCTTTTTGTTAATTCTTTTTCGTGATTTTTTGCATAGATTAGTCTTTTATGCGTTGATTGAGTCTACAACATAATTTATTCCTTGCCTTGTGAGTATCTTTATTGAGGACAAGCAATAGTTCAAGTTTGGGGGATTGATAATTCGACAATCTACCAATTTATTGAGCCTTTATTCACGAATTAGTGTTATGTTTTGAATAGATTTAGAGGTTCTTACAGTCTTTATTGATGTCTATGCAGGAACTTGTTATCAAAGATGGAAAACAAGGAAATGGACCCAAAAAGAGCTTAAAAGGAGTGAAGTGTGAAGTGATCAAAATGGATGGAGATTCTTCCTTGAGATACGACGTTTAAGCAACACGCACAAGCCTTGTTGTATTCCACACCTCTCACCACATGGAGCCTTGAATCGACTGAAGGATCTATTACGAGGTGTGGTCACTGTGCGATGTGCATAACTCACAGTGCGAACTGAACCTTCTTCACATGAGATCTCCCAAGTCAGCTGAGTCACCGGTTAAACTAAAGAGGGTGTGCGACGCGCACATGCTGACGTGTGAACTACACTTCACGCTGCACACCACTCGAATGGTATTTTTGTCCAGAAATTTAGTGACATTTTAGGGAAGTATTTGAACCCATTTGAGACACAATTGTAAAAAAAAATCTTCTGTTCTAAATACTCTTGAAATTTTTTAGCTTTGAGAACAAGCTTTCTCTCTAAGAAGAAGAAAAAGGTTTCAATTAATTCTCTCTTCCAATTCTTAGTTCACCATTTATGTACAAAACTGAGTTTAGATATTGAAATTACACTTGAATGAAGAGGAATTTGACTTACCCACTTGGTATATCTCTTTCCTTTATCATGAATAGCTAATTTCATTGTCTAGGGATATGTTGATAATGGGTGCTTGACAAATGGTGTGGGTGTTGCTAATTCTTGCTTATAATTGCTTATTTGACATGGGTCTAGTAGTTTCACCAAGTTTTAATACTAAAATTGGTGGTTGCAATTATTAATTTTTGCAAACATTGATTTTCCATACTTGGTTATGTTGTTGCTTGAAAGAGAATTTCATAGCTTCGAATGTGAAATTACTAGTGGGAACTTGGGCTTCCATTTAGATTGAGGCTATAAATAGCTCATATCGATGAAATCACCCATTTAAGGGTCTAAGCTAGAAATAGTATGACCTCTCTAAGCTTTAGCTTGGTTGCTTGTTGTTAAACCGATAGTGCCTTAACCGAGACTGTTAGGCATATGGTTGTTGATCGTGAGATGAACAACCATACCTAACACACAGGCTACCTATGTCAATGAGCGAGAATTTGCATGAATACACAATCACCCTATCCCCTATTAGAGCCCCATTGGATGCACATCCCTAGTCGTCTACTCTCATTTGTGCACCCATTTTACTTTACTGTCTTGCTTGAATTGAGATTATTGTGACAGAATCCCAATTTCCCCCAATCCTTGACTTTTATGTTTTCAAACACTTACTTTCTTAGTGAAGTCGTTTCATTATAATCATCATTGTGTTATCTACAAGTTTCTGTGGGTACGACCCCGACATCTGTTGGGTACTTATAAATGTGTTTTGCTTAAAGATTACTGATACCTCCTAATTGGAGGTACGGTTGAGCATTTATCACTGGCCCAAACAACTACAAATGGTAGCCACCAATGTTGACCATATTTTGAACCAAGAGAAGCCCAAAATCAGCCATAAAACTTAACCCTTTTGAGGCCCAGGCAAAGGATAATTTTGGCCAAAGTTTCTTGACCCATTTTGGCCGAAATCTACTCAAACAAATTGGCCAAAGAGGCCCCATTATACAGACCTTTTGTTGATCAATATTTATCACAAAAGGCTGGAATTGTTTTACTAGAACTCTCTCTTATCTTCTTTCCTCTTGGCAGCCCCTATATCCCTTTTGAGTTCTAAGAAGATCAAGATTTATTCAAGCTTAAGGTCAGTTAAACAACTTATATTGGTAATAATCTACTACATATAGCTAGGATATCCTATGGTAGGAAATACATGACCTATGGCAGCCCCTTCCTTAAAGTTGGACACTTAAAAATTGTGTAACAATTAAGAGATTTCTTCTTCTCTTGTTGGTGTATGTGTAAGGGGTACTTAAGCATTGCAAGGCATCAATAAAAAGAGGATAAAAATACACCTTCAAGTGTGGTAAGTACTCTTCCCATAATCATCTTTTTGGATTGAAGTTCAGACGGACAAATGTTGTTGAATTGTTGTTAAGAACTCATGGGACGGTGATCGAAAGCCGTGGGTTCCATGTGTTGCTATTGTATTTCGTATGGTGAGTTGTTTAGGGGCTGTTTGATGTGTTTAGTATGGTTGGAGGAAGTAGTTTGGGGTGTGCGTGATGTGTATTGAAACAGGGATAAAGGTGTGATGATACACCCTTTAATTAATGCCAATACGTAAATATGCCTGTGAAATGTTTAGCTACTTGTAACACCCCAAAATTTGATTCAGCTTTTAAACATGAAATTTTTGAAAACTGTGAAATTCCCAGGGATCACGGATAAGATCACGAACCATAGTCATGGACCACGATCCATAGTCTGACTCGTGGTATGCTTGTTGGCAGAGTTCTTCCCTCAGTCTATGAGTCATTCGACAGTTCGTGGTTTGGAACCATGGCTCGTCCTGTGGACTCGTAGATCATAGTTCTAGAGGACCCCCGTCTATGATGAGTTGGTTGATGACCCTTCATCAGGAACCACGGGTCTTCCTTCCATCCGTAGTTCCTGAGGATCAGAAGATCCCCAGATCCCTAAGTCAAACCACGAGTCAACAGGATGGTCCGTCATTCTGAATCACAGACCATAGTGTGATTCGTGGAATGAATTTCTAGTAGACCCCAGAGGTGGATTTTGGAGCCACAAATCAGTTGATGGGTCATCATTTAGGAAGATGACCCATAGACTGACTCATTGTCTCTTAAACTAAGACTTTTATCAGTATTTCTTAATTCACTGATATTTCTTAATTCATTCCCAGGGGTATTTCAGTTATTACCCACCCTTTTAACTCCTAAGTGAGGATGTTTTGGCCATTCTTAGCATGATTTCTAAACCTATTAGCCTAAGTCCCTTCTCATTTCCTCATTCATCTACCAAAAAGAGGAAAGTAACTCTCTCAAGGTCCAAGTCTCAATCTCCAAGTTCAAGCCTCCTTTTCTTTTCAATTTCAGTTGGGTTAGCTTCGATCAAGGTATGTCGGTATTCAATAAGGGAACCCCTTCACCCTTATGCCCAAAACCCCAATCTTCTAAATTGATTTTATGGATTTCTAAGTTAGGGTTCTTAACCAAATTAGGGAAAATTAATGGGCTTTGTTTTAAAGTATAAATTCATGACTTCTTATTCATTATCCATGTTTTAATTGAGGTTCTGTAGGTTTTTATAAAATACCATATAATTGATGATGAATTCTAGCATGATTTCATTGAATTGCATGTCTTCCAGAAAAAAAATGGTATGTTTAGATAACATGACCTCTATTTTCATGAAATTACATGCCTAATTCTTCAAACTATGATTTTAGAAAGGAAAGTATATTTTGAATTATGGTTATGCAAAGTTTTAAGACTCATGATTTGTGAATTGCATGGCATCAGATATATCCTCATGCTTTTCCAATAGTTTTGGATATTAGATATGTTTCTATATTTTATGAAAGGTTTGACATCCAGATATGTCTACCTAAGTTATGAACAGTTTTGACATCAGATATGTCACAAGTATTATGAGCTATATGTATATATTTTGGGAGTTGTATTTAGCACCGAGCGACAAGGGTTCGATTATCCAAGTATAAAAACTACGTTGCCAATGTAGGTTATCTATCGCCCGATGGGCTTATGAAAGTGGTTTCACTCTTTATTATCATGGTGCCCTTGCCTAAGCGGGGCATAGGGCAGCTTTTCCAAATAGGGTGATATAGTTGGATTATGGTTTTCTTTACCTTGGTAGAGTTCGGAATAGCTTTACTAACTAGGGTTATATAGTTAGATTCTATGTAGCTCACATGGTCTATTATCGGTTATAAGAAACTCCCGTATGAAAGCTTTTCAGTTTAAGTTATATGATACTCTACTTTTGAAAGTTGATGTTCTATTTTCATGTCTTATGTTAAACTATGATTTTACTCATGAATTCTCCTGTTATGCATGGTTTTAGTCTTTCAAGCATGATTCAAGCACGTTTACATTTATTTTTGCATAGACTCTTATATTATGTACACCCTATAGTACTGATGCATTTTGCACTGCATCCTTTTACGATAAAGATTTAGGCGCCTGCCCCCAGACTCGTGGCTAGACTACGCCTGATATTCAGCTGATTATTGGTGAGTCCTAATTATTCGAGGACTAGAGTTAGGGAGTCCATATTTATGCTTTCATTTTAGATTCTGAGTTAGCTGGGGGCTTGTCCCAACAACTCTTTATGATAGTTAGAGGCTTTTCAGACATAGACAGTATGCGAGTCTCCTTTTGGATTTGTATTCCTATTTGACTTGATTATCTATACATTTGATTTTGGATCTTCCTATCATGCTTCCGCTTGTCTACTTGAATTATCTAAGTTATGCTATGACCAAGGGTTAGCTTGGGGCACTTGTGGTCCTAGGTCCCGTGTTACGTCAAGGGGGTAGCCTCAGGGCATTACAAACTTGGTATCAGAACCTTAGGTTTAAGAGGCCTAGGATGTCTGAAAGTCGCATCGAGTAGAGTCTATTTCATATGTGTGAAGTGAGCCACACTTATGAGAAGTAAGCTATGAGAGGTCTTAGAAAAACTTCACTTTTTACATGATCATATCGTGTGATAGAGTTTAACTCTAATATCCCTCTAATCCTTTTTGTATGTTTCAGATTATGCCTCGACGTGCTATGCCTCACCGAGCTACTTGGAATGATGCTCATCCAGTTCTAGCCCCTGAGGTCATGAAGGAGGAGTTCAGGAAAGCCATTCATATGCTAGACCAGACTATGGCGGCTCAGGCCAACCAGCCGGCTCCTATCCCCATCCACCCTCAAGGTGGGGTAGCGAACCGAGTTTGTGATTTTATTCGTATGAACCCACCTATGTTATGGGCTTCGAAAGTTAGTGAGGATCCACGAAATTTTATCAATGAAGTGAATAAAATCTTTGAGGTGCTGCAAGTGGCTGGTGTTGATAGTGTCGAGTTAGCATCCTATCAACTCAAGGATGTAGCTCATATCTGGTTCACAAAATGGAAGGAAGCAAGGGCTAGGGATGCGGTCCCTATAACTTGGGCGAGTTTTGAGAGGTCTTTCCTTGATCAATTCTTTCCGATGGAGTTAAGGAAAGTGAAGGTCAAGGAGTTTGTGAACTTGAGACAGGGATCCATGACTATTCAGGAGTATGGGTTGAGGTTCACTCAGCTTACCAGATATGCTCCTGCTATGGTGGCTGACCCACAGGACCAATTGTGCAAGTATATCTATTGAGTCTCGCATTTAGTAAAGCAGTGTAGATCTGCTATGTTATTGAGTGATATGAGTATCTCCATACTTATGACTCATGCGCACAAGATTGAGGGTGACAAACTTAGGGAGATGGCTAAGGAGAACAAAAGAGTCATATCTGAGGGTTTGGGATTTAGCCATCAAAAGTATGGAGGCAGACATCAATCTTCCTTTCAAAAGAGGTCATCAGGTCCTGTGCATTCTACCGCTAGTGCTCCTTCTCAGGCCTCCAAGCGTCATCATGATCAGTGTGGTAGAGGTGTGAGCTCTTATTCTCAGGGGAGTGGTGCAAAGGGGCCTTCCTACCCCATTTGCACCAAATGTGGAAAGAATCATCCCAACGAGTGTCTAGCTGGTTCAGGTGGTTGTTTTGGATGTGGCCAGGTTGGTCACAGGATTAGAGATTTCCCTTCAACTAAGAAGGGATAGGGTGGTGGTAGGAATCAGTCTGCCCTAGCAGGTCTAGGAGGTCGACCATCCTAGTAGGGCACTGTTTCTAGTTCTGGTGGTTAGCGCCATAACTGCCTTTATGTCATGTCTCTCGACAGGACTAGGATAGTTCACTGGACGTTAGTACTGGTATGTTGAAAGTCTTCTCTCTAGATGTGTATGCCCTATTAGACCCCGGTGCCTCCCTATCTTTTGTGACCCCTTATGTAGCATACAAATGTGAGATTTTTCCGAATCAGCTTTTAGAACCCTTTTGTGTTTCTACTCCTGTTGGTGAGTCAGTCCTAGCCAAAAGGATGTACCAAAATTTCCCTATATCAGTACTCCATAGAGTAACTTCAGTGGATCTAGTAGAGTTAGAAATAACTGATTTTGATGTTATTCTTGGTATGGATTAGTTGTATACTTGTTATGTCTTGGTTGACTGTCATATTCGAGTTGTCAGTTTCAAGTTTCCAAATGAACCTGTCTTAGAGTGGAAAAGTAGTCCTCCATCCTCAAAAGGTCATTTCATATCTTATCTTAAGGCTAGAAAGATGATTTCTAAGGGTTATATTTATCATATAGTTCGGATTATGGACACGGAGTCTAAAACCCAATCCCTTCACTCTGTTCCTGTTTTGAATGATTTTCTAGAAATGTTTCTTGAAGATTTACATGGAGTCCCTCCTGAGCGGGAGATCTACTTTGGAATAGATCTTTTTCCAGATATAAATCCTATCTCTATTCCTCCCTATAGAATGGCTCTCGCGAAACTTAAGGAATTGAAGGAGCAATTGAAAAATATCCTTGATAAGGGTTTTATTCAACCCAGTATCTCTCCATGGGGTGCTTTGGTATTATTTGTGCGAAAGAAAGATGGTCCCCTCATAATGTGTATCGACTACCGGTAGTTGAACAATGTCACAATCAAGAATAAGTATCCAATTCCTAGGATTGATGACTTGTTTGATCAGCTTCAGGGTGCTAGTTTCCTCTCTAAGAACGACCTCAGATCAAGTTATCATCAGCTTCGATTTGAGAATGTGACATTTCGAAGATAGCCTTCAGAACTCGGTATGGTCATTATGAATTTGTGGTTATTTCTTTTGTCTTAACAAATGCTCCTGCAACCTTTATGGATTTTATGAACCGTGTTGTCAAGCAGTATTTGGATATGTTTGTGATTGTTTTCATTGATGTTATTCTTATCTATTCTAGGAGTAAGGAGGAGCATATGGACCATTTGAGAGTTGTGTTGCAAACTCTCAAGGCGATAGTTATTTGCTAAGTTTAGCAAGTGTGAGTTCTGGATGTAGTCTGTTTCTTTTGCTGGTCACATTGTGACTAGAGATGGTATTTGAGTTGATTCTCAAAAGATTAAGCTAGTAAATAACTGGCCTAGACCCACTTCCCCATCCGATATTAGGAGCTTTTTGGGTTTGGCTGGTTACTACAAGAGATTTGTGGAGGGGTTTTCTTCCATTGCTGCCCCTTTGACTCGATTGACTTAGAAGAAGGTGAAATTTTAGTGGTCTGATCTTTGTGAGAAGAACTTTTAGGAATTGACGACTTGGTTGACCACAGCGCCAGTGTTGATCCTACCTGAGGGTTTGGATGACTTTGTTATGTATTGTGATGCTTCTAGAATTGGCTTGGGTTGTTTTTTGATGCAGTGTAGTAAGGTGATTGCTTATGCTTCTAGACAGCTTAAGATCCATGAGAAGAACTACCCTACTTATTATCTTGAGTTAGCAGCCGTGGTCATTTCTTTGAAGATTTGGAGACATTACTTGTATGGTTTTGATGTGGATGTATTCACCGATCATCAGAATCTTCAGTGTGTGTTCTCTCAGAAGGAAATAAATCTTCGTCAAAGGAGATGGCTTGAGCTCCTTAAAGATTATGACATGAGTGTGCTTTACCATCCGAGCATTGCTAATGTAGTGGTGGATGTACTTAGTAGATTGTCCATGGGTAGTGTGTCTTCGGTTGAGGACGGAAAGAAGAAATTGGTTGAGGAGGTTCATAGGTTTGCTTGGTTAGGAGTTTGCCTTATGGACTCGACAGAAGGTGGTGTTATTGTTCAAAATGGTTCCAAATCATTTTTGGTAACTGAAGTGAAGGCAAAGCAAGACAGTGATCCTATTTTGCTTCAGCCTAAGGGTGCAGTCCATCAGCAAAGAGTTGAGGTTTTCTCCCGGGGGAGATGGTGTGCTTTGTTATCAGGATCAATTGTGTATGCCAGATGTAGATGGGTTGAGACAATAGATTTTGACTGAGGCTCATAGTTCCAGATATTCTATTCACCCTGGTTCCACCAAGATTTACCATAATCTACGCAAAGTCTATTGGTTTAATGGTATGATGAGGGACAGAGTCATTTTTGTGGCTAAGTGTCCCAACTGTCAGTAAATGAAGGTAAAGCATCAGCGACCGAGTGGTATGACTCAGGATATTGACCTTCTTACTTGGAAGTGGGAAGCGATAAATATGGACTTCATTATAGGTTTATCTCGTACTCGAAGGCAACACGATTCTATTTGTGTGATTGTCGACAGCATGACCAAATCAGCTCACTTCTTGGTGGTCAAGACTACTGATTTAGCTGCGGATTATGCCAGACTCTACATCCATGAGATAGTCCAATTGCATGGTGTTCCATTGTCCATCATTTCAGATAGAGGTACTCAGTTTACATCCCAGTTTTGAAGATCATTTCAGCGAGGTCCTGGTATTCAGGTGAAGCTTAACACAACTTTTCACCCATAGACGGATGGCCAGGCAGAGCGTAATATTCAAACTTTGGAGGATATGTTGAGAGCTTGTATGATTGATTTCAAGGGTAGTTGGGATGATCACTTATCTCTTATTGAGTTTTCCTACAACAACTTTCACTCTAGCATCCAGATGGCTCCTTATGAGGCACTTTATGGTCGGAGGTGTAGGTCTTTTATTGGTTGGTTTAAGGTAGGTGAGACAGCTTTGATTGGTCCACATTCAGTTCATGAGACAATGGAGAAGGTTCATATTATTAGGGAAAGGTTGAAGACCGCTCAGAGTCGACATAAATCATATGCAGATGTGAGGAGAAGAGAGTTGGAGTTCGAAGTTGATGATTGGGTTTTTCTGAAGGTGTCACCCATGAAGGATGTGATGAGATTTTGCAAGAAAGGGAAGATTAGCCCCCATTTTGTAGGTCCCTATTAGATTCTGAGGAGAGTTGGTAGTGTTGCTTATGAGTTGGAATTTCCATCGGATTTAAAAGCAGTTCATTCAATTTTCTATGTGTCCTTGTTGAAGAAATATATTGGTGATCCATCTTTGATTATTCCTTTAGAGGATGTGGGTGTGAAGTATAGTCTCACTTATGAGGAGGTTCCCATAGAGATCCTTGATCGTCAAGTTCGGAGGTTGAGAAACAAAGAGGTTGCCTTGGTAAAAGTCCTTTAGAGAAATCAGCTAGTCCAGGGATCTACTTGGGAAACATAGTCAGCCATGAAAGCCAAGTACCCTCATCTCTTCCCTTCCAAATCTATTTCAGCTTGAGGTAATAGTTTCATCCTTAATATGTCCCTCCAATTCTATTCCATCAGTTTCTCTCATGATCCTAACATACATTCATGTTTTCCGAAGTTAGTTCAATTATGTTTTAAGTTAAAAAGCCCAGTTTTCATGTTTACTCTTGAGTTTCATGTTTTATTGTTTGGTTGGGCTATTTTCTCTCCAGTTTTCCTTGCTTTGTCTTCATTCGAGGATGAATGATCCCAAGGGGGAGATATTGTGACACCCCGAAATTCGATTAAGCTTTTAAATTTGAAATTTCTAAAAATTGTGAAATTCTCAGGGATCAGATCACGGACCATAGTCCTAGACCATGATCCGTAGTCTTACACATGGTCTTCTTCTTGGAAGTGTTCTTCCCTCAGTCTACGAGTCATTCGATGGTTCCTAGTTTGGAACCACGTCCCATACTGTGGACTCATAGTTCATAGTTCTAGAGGACCCTCATAAAGGGTCCTAGATATGATGAGTTAGTTGATTACCCATCATATTGAACCACGCGTCGTCCTTCCATCCGTCGTTCCTGAGGATCAGAGGATCCCCAGTTCCTTAAGTCAAACTACGAGTCAATAGGACAGTCCATTGTTCTGAATTATCGACCGTAATGTGACTCAAGGAATGAATTTCCAGTAGAACCCCAGAGGTGTCTTTTGGAATCGCGTATCAGTTGATGGGTCGTCATTTAGGACAGTGTCCCATAGACTGACTCGTGGTCTCTTAAGCTGAGCCTTTTATTAGTTTTTCTTAATTAAGTCTCAGGGGTATTTCTGTCATTACCCATCCTTTTAACTTCTAAGTGAGGAAGTTTTTGCCATTCTTAGCATGATTTCTAAACCTATTATACTAAGTCCCTTCTTATTTCCTTATTCATCTACAAAAAAAAAAAAAAAAGTAACTCTCTCACGCTCCAAGTATCAAACTCCTAGTTCAAGCCTCCTTTTCTTTTCAATTTCAGTTGGGTTAGCTTCGATCAAGGTATGTGGGTATTCAATAAGGGAACTCCTTCACCCTTATGCCCAAAACCCCAATCTTCTAAATTGAATTTATTGATTTCTAAATTAGGGTTCTTACCCAAATTGGGGAAAATTGATGGGCTTTGTTTTAAAGTATTAATTCGTGACTTCTTATTCATGTTTAATTGAGGTTTCGCAAGTGTTTATAAAATCTAATATGATTGATGATGAATTCTAGCATGATTTCATTGAATTGCATGACTTCAAGAAAAAAATCAGTATGTTTAGATAACATGACCTCTATTTTCATGAAATTTCATACCTAATTCTTCAAACTATGATTTTATAAAGGAAAGTATATTTTGAATTATGATTATGCAAAGCTTTAAGACTCATGATTTGTGAATTGCATGACATCAGATATGTCCTCATGCTTTTCCAACAGTTTTGGATATTAGATATGTCCCTATATTTTATGAAATGCTTGTCATCCAGATATGTCTACCTAAGTTATGAACAGTTTTGACATCAGATATGTCACGAGTATTGTGACCTATATGTATATGTTTTGGAATTAGTGTTTAGCACAGAGCAGTGAGGGTTTGATTACCCAAGTCTAAAAACTACGTTGCCAGCATAGGTTATGTATCACCCGATGGGCTTATGGAAGTGGTTCCACTCTTTATTATCATGGTGCCCTTGCGTTAGCGGGGCATATGATAGTTTTGCCAACTAGGGTGATGTAGTTGGATTATGGTGTTCTTTACCTTGGCAGGGTTTGGAACAACTTTGCTAGCAAGGGTTATATATTTAGATTCCATGTATCTCACATGGTCTATTATCGGTTATAAGAAACTCTCGTATGAAAGCTTTTCAGTTTAAGTTATATGATACTCTACTTTTTAAAGTTGATCTTCGATTTTCATGTCTTATGTTTAACTATGATTTTACTCGTGAATTCTCCTATTATGCATGGTTTCAGTCTTTCAAGTATGATTCAAGCACGTTTACATTTATTGTTGCATAGACTCTTCTATTCTGTACATCCTATAGTACTGATGCATTTGGCGTTGCATCCTTTTACGATGAAGATTTAGGCGCCTTCCCCCAGACTCTTGGCTAGACTACGCCAGATATTCAGCTGATTATTGGTGAGTCCTAATTATTCGAGGACTAGAGTTAGGGTGTCCATATTTATGCTTTCATTTCATATTCTGAGTTAGCTGGGGGCTTGTCCCAAAAACTCTTTATGATAGTTAGAGGCTTTTCAGACATAGACAGTATGCGAGTCTCCTTTTGGATTTGTATTCCTATTTGACTTGATTATCTATACATTTGATTTTGTATCTTCATATTATGCTTCCGCTTGTCTACTTGAATTATCTGAGTTATGCTATGACCAAGGGTTAGCTTAGGAGACTTGTGGTCCCAGGTCCCGTATTAAATCAAGCGGGTAGCCTCGGGGCGTGACACTACTATTTTGGCAAAGTTGCACCAGGTTTAAGAGCTAATATTAACTTTAGTATACCCTTGTGTTATAGATTAACTTAATAAAGGAAAACCAAAGTTGTGGTAAGCGCAATCTTCAGAAGGAACAAGGTATGTTAAGGCTGCTTTATTCCTTATCGGCATGAATCTAGAAATGGAATTTTAAATCTCCAAAGGAAGGAATTTGAGTATTCTATTGTAAGAGATCTGATTTGGTAAAATAATAAGGATTAAGGAACTAAGTGATACATTATGGCGATTCAAGTCGCCTTTTTATAAAAAATCTGATTCTTTTTGCATGAAACATAAGTTATCCTTTTGTCGAGTTTCTTCTTTGTATTGTGTTCCCTAATCCAGCTTTAGAAAGTATAAAAGGAAGGTTATCAACTCAAATCTCCACTCGTATGTATTTGGTAAGTTGATTCCAACATCTATTAAGTAAAGGATAAAGAATTTATCTAAATGAACCTTCATAACTAACAAGAGTAGCTTTGAAGGTCAATCTAGTAATACGCTTATTACATATGGATTGCGTGTTCGTGTGCGCCGAGGCACTACTTCCATATTGAGGATATTATATACATAGCGTGCACCAAGTTTCTACTTCCATATTGAAGGCTATTATATACATAGTGTGCACCGAGGTGCTACTACCATATTGAGGTCATTATATACATAGTGTGCGCCGAGGCGCTACTACCATATTGAGGCTATTATATATAGGGTGCACCGAGGCGCTATTCTAGTTCACCGTGTGTTATAAAGAGTGATTTGTGGTGTGATTTAATACATGCATTGAGTTCTAAAAAGAATAAAGCAGAATTTAGCTTAACGAGTCTTACCGATAACAGTTTACAAATTTCATATTATATCCTATTCAGATTACTACTTGCAACTTAATATTATGTTTCAACCTTACATACCAGTACATTATGTTTGTACTGACGTCCCCATTACCTGGGGGTTCTACATTCATGTCTGCAGGACCAGACAGAAACCCAGACAGATCTCTTTTGTAGGCGTTGTAGAGTTCAGCCATTTTGGTAAGCTCTATTCTTCGTGGAGCTGACGAGTCAGAGGTACAGTTTATGGGTAGTCCAGGGCCTTGTCCTGGATATAATATGTTTTACTTACTCGTAGAGGCTTATAGATATGTATATGTATATCAGTGTTGGGTATGACCTTGTCGGCCTTGTTATTAGCTATCTACTATGATATTAGCCTTGTCGGCCTTGAGTTGTTTACCTACTGTTGAGCAGTCAGTGTTTCAAATTGCTACACTTAGAGACCTTGTCAGTCTCAGACCCCCAATAGGTTCAATAGAGATACACTCTATTTTGGCGGCCTCAACCTTTTGGGGCTCCGATGGTAACACCTCGTACACGTATCCAGCTATCCAAGATAAAAACTTTAGAAAAATCCAAGTTCCAGGGACCACGGGTCAAGTCCACGAGTCGTGGGAGTGACTCGCGATCTCATTCCTGTAGACCAACCTCAGTTCTGACAACCACGAGTCACTTCCACAACTCGTAGAAGTTTTTATTGGTCGTACTGTTGACTCGTAGAAGTTAATTAGAAGTCAGTCAAGTTCCCTGAGTTCCACGATTAGGTTCTATGACTCGTGGAAGCTTCCACGAGTCATTTTGTTAAACCGTATAAAGTCTCCTGCATGTTGAATGTCTGGCAGCTTCTACGACTAGCAGTCTACGAGTCATGGAAAAGTCTACGAGTCATAGAATCCACTCGTGGTCACTGAAAGTTGATCAATTTCTAGCCTTTTTCCAATTAATTCCTAGGGACAGTTTGGTCATCTCCCAGCCTATTATGTATTAAGTGAAGTCATTTTAACCACTTTTAGGAGGGTTTTCACCCATATTATCCTAAGTCTATCTTAAGCTCCTCATTCTTCACTCAAAAAGGAAAATCCCTCTTCAAGCTCAAGTCTCCAAGCTCCAAGTCAAGTCTCCAAATCATTTCCATTGAAGTGGGTAATCTTCATCCAAGGTATGTGTGTATTTAACAATGGATTCCTTTCACCCTTGTGCCCAAAATTCCCAAGTCTTAATTTGGATTTATGGAGTTATGAAATTAGGGTTTTGATCTAAATTTGGAGAAAATTTATGAAATCAGTTTCTATGTTTAAATTCATGGTTTCTATTGATTACACATGATTTGATTATGATTCTCTTGTTGATTTTAAAAGCCCAAGCATGAAAGTAGATTTCTAGCATAAACCCATGAATTTGCATATTTTCAAGAGAATGTAGGCATGATTAGATATCATGGCCTTTATGTAATTACGACATTGCATGCCTAGTTCTTATGATTTTATGAAAATATATGTTTTATGAAAATTGAACTAGAGCTATGAAAATTTTACAAGTCATGAAGTATGCAAGTTTTTCCATGAAATGAAATATGATGAAAGGCAAGACACCCGATGTTCCATCAATGTTCATGGGTCATTTTCTAAACCAAAACTCATAAGTAGTGTGACGATCCGGGGTATGAACAAGTCATGAATAAGTATGAACAAGTTTGGCATTAGATATGTCACATGTATATGAGCTCATGTTACTAATATGTTTTGGGAGTAGTATTTAGCACCGAGAGACGAGGGTTCATAAATCCCAAGTCCAAAACTACGTTGCCACCATAGGTTGCCCGTGTTGAGGCTTATTATGATAGGATCCTTGTATGACATGGTTCTAACCTTGTCCGGTTAGGACAACTCTTTCAGTATGGGTGTAGGACACTGAACTCCATGTAACTCAGCATGATTTAATGTCGGTTAAGAGAAACTCCCACATGTTTATTTTCAAGTTATGAACTTATATATAAATCTATTTTTCGGAACCTAAGCCTTCCTTCATGTGTTATGTTTGTACCTTTTCATTTATTTATGGTCCTTATTTATGTAATAAGTTCATTTCAAGCATGTTTTAAACTGATTCTTTCATAACTCATGCATTGCTCACATACTTAGTACATTCCATAGTACTAACTCATATTGCACTGCACCCTTTGATGATGCAGATTCAGGTAACCCTTCTCAGTTTCGTGCTAGTGTCTCAGGCCACCTCCTTAGTCAGTTGTGGTGAGTCCTCATGGTTCGAGGACTAGTTATGCTTTTCCTTATGATAGCTTTACTTCTATACTCTGAGTTAGCTAGGGTCTTGTCCTAGCAACTCTTTATGTTATGACTAGAGGATTTCAGACATAGTTTGTATTCGAGTTCCCTTTTTGGATATTGTATGTTATGTGACTCTTAGACCCTTATTGATGTTTTCTTATTGGATTTCCGTATTATGCTTCGTCTTATCTTTTGTTATGCTTGAGAATGCTATGACCAAGGGTTAGCTTGGGATCCTTGTGGTCTTGAGTCCCGTGTTACGTCTAGGGGGTAACCTCGGGGTGTGACAAACTTGGTCTTAGTCCTGCAGACCAACCTCATTACTGACAACCATGAGTCACTTCCACAATTCGTAGAAGTTTCTACGGGTCATATTGTTGACTCGTGGAAGTTGATCAGAGGTCAGTCAAGTTCCCTGAGTTCCACGATTAGGTTTTACGACTCATGGAAGCTTCCACGAGTCGTCCTGTTAAACCGTAGAAAGTGTTCTGTAGGTTGAATTTCTGGAAGCTTCCACGACTAGCAGTCCACGAGTCATGAAAAAGTCTACGAGTCGTAGACTCCACTCGTGGTCACTTCACTCGTGGTCACTGAAAGTTGACCAATTTCCAGCCTTTTTCCAAGTAATTCCTAGGGACATTTTGGTCATCTCCCAACCTATTATGTATTAAGTGAAGTCGTTTTGACAACTTTTAGGAGGTTTTTCACCCATATTATCCTAAGTCTATCTTAAGATCCTCATTGTTCACTTAAAAAGGAAAATCCCTCTTCAAGCTCAAGTCTCCAAGCTCCAAGTCAAGTCTCCAAATCTTTTCCATTGAAGTGGGTAATCTTCATCCAAGGTATGTGGGTCTTTAACAATGGGTTACTTTCACCCTTGTGCCCAAAATCTCCAAGTCTTAATTTGGATTTATGGAGTTATGAAATTAGGGTTTTGATCTAAATTTGGAGAAAATTTATGAAATCAGTTTCTATGTTTAAATTCATGGTTTCTATTGATTACAAATGATTTGACTATGATTCTCTTGTTGATTTTAAAATCCCAAGCATGAAAGTTGATTTCTAGCATAAACTCATGAATTTGCATGTTTTCAAGAGAATATAGGCATGATTAGATATCATGGCCTTTATGTAATTACGAAGTTGCATGCCTAGTTCTTATGATTCTATGAAAATATGTGTTTTATGAAAATTGAACTAGAGCTATGCAAATAGTACAAGTCATGAAGTATGCAAGTTTTTCCATGATATGAAATATGATGCAAGGCAAGACACCCGATGTTTCATCAGTATTCATGGGTAATCATTTTCTAAACCAAAACTTATGATTAGTATGACGATCCGGGGCATGAACAAGTCATGAATAAGTATGAACAAGTTTTGCATTAGATATGTCACATGTATATGAGCTCATGTTATTATTATGTTTTGGGAGTAGTATTTAGCACCGATAGATGAGGGTTCAGATAACCCAAGTCCAAAACTACGTTGCCACCGTAGATTTCTCGTGTTGAGGCTTATTATGACATGATCCTGGTATGACATGGTTCTAACCTTCGCCAATTAGGACAACTCTTTCAGTGTGGGTGCAAGACACTGAACTCCATGTAGCTCAGCATGGTTTAATATCGGTTTAGAGAAACTCTCACATGTTTATTTTCAAGTTATGAAGTTATGTATAAATCCCTATTTTGGAACCTAAGCCTTCCTTCATGTCTTATGTTTGTACCTTGTCATTTATTTATGGTCCTTCTTTATGTAATAAGTTCATTTCAAGCATGTTTTAAACTGATTCTGTCATAACTCATGCATTTCTCACATACTTAGTACATTCCATAATACTAACGCATATTGCACTGTACCCTTTGATGATGCAGATTCAGGTACCCCTTCTTAGCTTCGTGGCTAGAGTCTCAGGCCACCTCCTTAGTCAGCTGTGGTGAGTCCTCATGGTTCGAGGACTAGTTATGCTTTTAATTATGATATCTTTACTTCTATACTCCGAGTTAGCTAGGGTCTTGTCCTAGCAACTCTTTATGTTATGACTAGAGGCTTTCAGACATAATTTGTATTCGAGTTCCCTTTTTGGATATTGTATGTTATGTAGCTTTTAGACCCTTATTGATGTTTCCTTATTGAATTTCTGTATTATGCTTCCGCTTATGTTTTGATATTCTTGAGAATGCTATGACCAAGGGTTAGCTTGGGATCTTTGTGGTCTCGAGTCCCGTGTTACGTCTAAGGGGTAACCTCGGGATGTGACACTAGGTGCCGGTCCCACCTTTCTTGGTTTGGGTCATGACAATTTATTGCTTTAAATCCAAAAGAGGTTCACGTCTGTCAAACTGAAGAAGGATGACAATAAGCCATATTAATACCAAACAAGGATGATGTGGATCATTGAAAGGGGCTATTCTATTATGTTAAAGCCAAAAGTGGTTGACATTTGTCAAGCTAAAGGAGGATGACCAAAAGTCATATCAATACGGAATGAGGATGATGTGCATTTCATTCACCATAAAGGCCATTTCATTACCATGAGGGTTAGTGCATTTCATTTTTGATAAAGGCCATTACATTACCGTGAGGGTTAGTACATTTCATTCGCCGTAAAGTCCATTGCATTATCATGAGGGTTAGTGCATTTCATTCACTATAAGGTTTATTGCATTACCATGAGGGTTAGTGCATTTTATATGTCGTAAAGTCCATTGCATTACCATGAGGGTTAGTGAATTTTATTTGCTATAAAGGGCATTGCATTACCATGAGGGTTAGTGCATTTTATTCGCCGTAAATGCCATTGCATTACCATAAGGGTTAGTGAATTTTATTCACTATAAAGGCCATTGTATTACCATGAGGGTTAGTGATTTTCATTCACTGTAAAGGCCATTGCATTATCATGAGGATTAGTGTATTTCATTCATTTAAAAGGTCATTGCATTACCATGAGGGTTAGTGCATTTCATTCATCGTATAATCTATTGCATTACCATGAGGGTTAGTGAATGTCATTCATCGTAAAGGCCATTCCATTACCATGAGGGGTTAGTGCATTTCATTTGCTATAAAGGCCATTGCAATACCATGACATTTAGTGCATTCATTCACCATAAAGGCCATTGCCTTACCATGAGGATTAGTGTATTTCATCACCGTAAAGGACATTGTATTACTATGAGGGTTAGCGCATTTCATTCACTATAAAGGCTATTGCATTACCATGAGGGCCACGCCATAAGGGTCGTCATCTTTTTTGTCATAGGTGTATGTTCACCGCAAGGACCATATTTCTAGCTCTTACTAGTTTAAAAAAGGATGACATCTGAGGGCATCCCTAAGTCATATTTGATGCATAGGATTTACCCAAAAGAATGATCTTTATTGTCACCATGAGACTGGTAGAGTCTAGCATTTGAAGGATAATTTAAAAGATGCATCAATATCAGAATTATCAACTACTAAAAGATACCATCATAATAGACGATGTCGTAAGGACCATAAAATAAGGACCATATTATAAGGTCCATGTCATAAAATCCATGTCATAATGACCATGTTATAAGGACCATGTTGTAAGGACCACATCATAAAGACCATGTTATAAGGACCGTACCGTAAGAACCATGTTGTAAGGATCATATTATAAGGACCATGCCCTAAGGGACATTGCATATCCATGTTGTAAAGACCATACAAAAAGTATCATGCTACAAGGGCTACAATGTTTATTTGCCACAGGCGTATGGTCACTGCAAAGATCATATTTCCCTCTTTGACTAGTTTCAAAGAGGATGACATTCAAGGGCATCCCTAAATTACATTTGATGGACAAGATTGACTCGAAAGTATTAATATTTGTTATCACGCAGAGATGGTGGAGTTAAGCATTGAGAGAGATATGAAAGCATTAACATCCATTATCATATATAGACGATGAAGTCTAACGCTGAAGGATATTTAAAAGTATTCTATCAATTATCATATGGAGATGGTGGAGTCTGACATTGAAGGATACTTATCAGCATCAAATGACATTTTCCATGAGAGATTGAAGAAGCATATAGTTCAAGCGATATTTATAGGTCACATCAACATGGATGATGTGAAAGACTTACCCAAGATCATATACATGATCAGAAGGTTCTAATTGTTGAAGAGATTGTCACAGATGGATGAGAGGGTCATCATATCTGGTTACTTTGATATGGCTGAGAGGGTTGTCATATCTGGTTACTATGTGACGACTAAGAGGACTATCATATTTGGATACATTGAGATGGCTGAGAGAGTTGTCATAATTGGATACTTTTAGAGGGATAAGAGGGATATCATATTTGGTTACTACAAGACTTCTACAAATAGCTATGAGGGTTGTCATATTCGATTGTCCTGAGACGATTGCATATAATTATAAGGACAGTTATATTTGGTTACCACAAGATTGTTACAGATGGTTATAAGGACCATTACATCTGGTTACTACGAAGTGTTGTAGATGGATATAAGCGCTATCATGTTTGAAGTAACATTATGTACAACCACCGTAAGGGACATCCTATTCGATGGTTGAGAGGACTATCATGTCTTTATTTTTTCATTTAAACCATTATGTTCTAAGACAGGGATAGGAAAAGATGGAATCTTCTTTTAGGAACTAACATACATGGAGGTATGATAAGGAACCTATTTCTTTATATTGAATTACTTTGCTACTAACAAGCTTGCTTCAATTTTTGTCGAGAGCATCCGAGAGGAGTCTCAAACAAAAATTATAGGTGTGGACTATGTAAAAAAGGATGCAATGCAATGTGGAACTTCTTATTAGTAGCAAGTTGGAAACAGTCCGAATGGGAATATAAAACTCTTTGAATGCGAGTTGAGGATCGGTTTCCACAATAATCAAACCACACCGCATAAAGGAGGCGTATGGGTTATTCCTTTTGTTTTAATAAATTTCATAGTTTTTGCATCCAGGGTGACCTTTGAACCTACATTGGAAGCAATATCTTTCACTTTTCAAATTCAGGAGGCAATACACCTCGAGAAGACTTCTTATTTAAATCAAACATCTTGAACTACGAGTGACCTGAATTCTTATTTTACTTGAGATATGTAGGAAACTAAATACCAGGGTCTGGCCATATTTCCTTGAAATCCATGCCAATCACCTCTTCGAAGAGATAAATCAATGGTCGGACAAAATTGAGTTTGTCACTTTCTTTTGCCCATGATCTCTTTCAAATACCCTAACCAAAGGAAAGGGTAGTTATTAACACCCAATATCAGCCCTCCCTAATAAAATTAATTGTTGAGCTCCTTCAATTCCAAACAATTTGAAATAATTGTTTATAAAAATTAAAATTATTTTCCAAAGAATTCTTTCCATTTTTCAATAATAAATATGTATCTCTATATACTTATAATATATAAATTTATATATTTGTCACTTTTAATAAATATTTGGAAAATCTTTTATTACCAAAATAGTTTTTAAATTAAGAATGCATTCTTAGTTCCCCAAAAATCAATTAAATTTCACAAATTAGTCTTTTTCATTTCAATATATTTAGACTTTTATGTCAAAATAATTATTTTTAGTTGTTACAATTAAGAAGCTCAATGAATTAATTAAGAAATTAGTTTGTCTTAATTTGATTTTAAATATAACTTTTGGTCGATTTTAAGGGACCATGTTCCTTCATTTTTTTTGAAACCCAATTTCATCTGAATTGCAGCCCAACTTTTTGGCCCAATTTACTTAACCAGACTAAAACCTACTTTATCTCTATTTTCTCTTCCTCACACACTTGCACACACACGCACACACAAAAGTTCACACTCATTCACTCTTTTAAATCGATGCACATAGACCTCAACAAAGAACACAAAGAACCCTAGGTTCCCAATATGTCGTTGTCTCCTTTCTCTCAAACATATGTGTGCTTAGAACGAGATTCATAGTACAAGGAAGTTTCCAAATCCTTCCCCAACTTTATCCTCTCCAATTTTTAATTTTCCTTTTTGATTTTTGACCAACAATTCACACAAATTCATATAAGTTTCTAGTTGTTGATCTTATCCTCTAAATCCTAATCTCCTATATCAAAAATCCTTGAAGGATTTGAGATTTTTGGGGTTCTATATAAACCCCTCTTCTTACCATTTTTCAAAATTGTTTTTTCACAACCCTGAATTGGAAAAATCCTAGAAATATCTCCAGATCCCAGAAAGTTTCAGGAACAAAGGATCTAGTGCAATTTTGTTCTAGGCTTTTGCTATTCCAAAGAATTCAAACCTCGTTTAGGTGAGGAAGTCATCTTTAACTTGTAATCGTCTCAGTCCGATGCCTTTAAAAAGGTAATACTCTTTCCCACTTTTATGATTTTTATGTGCTATTTGGTAGAATTTCAGCATTAGTATATCTCAGATTTATTGTTTTGGATAAAAAAAATTCTTTTTGTTTTGCGATCAAATTAGTCCCATTCTCATTAGCCATTATCTATGCTTAAATATTTAGTTTTCGTCCTATCATGTGTTTCAATCAAAACTGAAACTAAATTGCAATAATGTTGTAGTAGAAAATGTGTAGTATGTGATTTATATTTGTAGAAGCATGATGTTTTTAATAAACTTAAATGTTTCTTTTTTGTAGAATTAGGTTAGCTTTATGTGCACTTGCCTTTCCTTTTCTAGTCTCTATTTGAGTGTAAATAATTGTTTATATTCATAATCCTTCTAGTTCAATATATCCCTTTTATTAAAATTATGATTGTATTTCATTGAAGCATGAACCTTTTAGAGTTTCTTTCTTTATTTTTCTGTTTAAAGTAAATCAAGTTTGGGTTGTTAATTTGATTCAGTTATCTCCTTTCTCTCTCAATACAAAATTGGATAAATTTAGTGGTTAAATATCTTTTAGAATCAATGTGTTCACTTTAATGCTTAACATGAGAATTTGAGTTCTTTTTCTAATACGCAAACAAATCCCTTTGCTCTAGCTTTGTTTAGATCAAATTATGTTTAAAACCAATCTCATTTGGTTAAGTTATGGTATGTGGTTGTTTATTATATTTTTTCTTCCTAAAGAATATAGGGAGGATCATAGAGTTAGAAATCTATGCATTTCACTGTTCAATTAGTCCTCATCATATAAAAAGTGATCAAAAGACATTTTTAGCTACGTATTATTTCATTTAAGTTGATGTTTTCAAATGATCCTCCTCCTGCAAGAAATCATATTTAGACAGTTATAATACAACCTTTTAACTTGTAATGATCCTTGTGGTTATTTCCCCCTTTTTTGTGCATTTTTACCATGCTAACCCTTCTCGTAGCTTCTACACTGCTTTTGTGACTTGTTGGGATGGGTAGCATGGTTTCCAAGGTATTTGGTTGAGTTTTAGAAGTGATTCCCTATTTTGGAGCTTTTAAAGTTGAAATAGTTAACTTTGATCAACATTCTTGGTAAACAAGCTTAGATGAGAATTATGTCAGCACTGTTAGCTCTGAAACGTTGATTTTGGGCTAGTGGGACTTTTGTTTTGAGTGAATTTTAGGCTAGTGAATTTTAGTTAAAGTGTTGACTTTGTAAGTATTTCATAAACATGACCTCTGTTGGTTGTTCTGTCAATTCCATTGACTCCGGAATTCCATTTTCAGTTGGGTAGATGTTTATTTTGTGCACACGAGACACTGAATGAATCCTGGGAGTTAATTTGGAGACTTAGAAGTTGCTTGAAGTTGCTTATGCAGCTGGTGCTAGGAAGCCGCTCCTGCGGAGCTTGGATCACACCAGCAAAGCTACTCCTGTGTGAGCTAGCCATACCAGCAATTGTTGGTAATGTCAGTGTCTCCCTCTCCTGCAGAGGGTGCACTGTGCACCCATCCTCGCTCATGCGACACTTTATCATCGGTGCTAGTTCGTGCCTGCAAGCTTTAGCTCTCTCCTGTGGAGCTTGAGGAGATGGATGGTGTCTACTCCTGCAGAGATTAGTCCACTCCATTGGCATCATTTTTGCGGTTAAAGTTCAGCAGGAGCAGCAATCACTGACCCTTTTAAGGGTCTTCTTCTTCACTATTTTTCCAAGTTTAAATCATTTACCTTGAAATTTTGAGCTCGTGTAGAGGTGTTCCTCATTATTTCTTGGTGATTACATGAGATGGGGAGTTAATTATCTTCCCCCTTACATTTGATTACCTGTCCTAGCATTAATTTTGTGTTTTGCTTGCGATTTTGGATCTTGAATTCCTTGATTTTCCTTCCATTAAAGTACGCTTTTTAGACCATTTGAGGTTTGAATTTGTAATGATCCTCTAGGTTATTTTCTTGATTTTTGTTCTTTTACTGTGTTTTAAGTCTTTCCACAGTGGCTATAGGTTATTTATGACTTACCGGTACTAACAGTCTGATTCTCGGGTAGTTGGTTTGTGTTTTAGGCCAATTTCCCTTTTTTGAAACTCTTAAAGCTAGAAGAGTTGACTTTAGTCAATATTTGGAGAACACAACCTCGGATTGAAATTCTATCTGCGCTATTAGCTTAAGAGAATTAACTTTGGGCTAGTGGGACCTTTGGTTTGGGTCCCAAGGCTCTTGGACTAGTTTTGGGCTATTAAGTTCCTTTTCTGCTAGAAAGTGGTTATTGGGCATGGGGCCCAGTTTTTATCAAAATGATCTCTGCTGAGAATTTAATCAATTTTGTTGAGTCTGGAATGCTATTTTTGGTAGGGTAGCAGAGGTTATTTGTATATGCGAGACTCCAAATGAATACCGAGGGTCCATCTGGTGACTTTTTGATTTGATAAAATTGTTGGTTTTGCTGGTTGTTGTGCAGGGTCACTTAACTATTTGCCTACGCGAAGGGGTGGCTGCCTACGTGATGTCTACGTACGCAGTGTGCCTACCGCGTTTGCGAAGAAGGGTCTCGTGACCCAGCCCCAAATCTTTCTCCACATATGTGAGAGGGGGACCGCTGCCTATGCAAGCCTGTATATGCGGTGGGGTCCTCATCTACGCAAAAGAGGTCCCCTGGCACCTATATATTCATTTCACTTCATTTTCTCCTTCACAATTTTGAATTCCTCCATTGTTTTAGAGCATTAAAGGCTGATTGTGGAGCTTGTTTTCATCCCAAATATTCTGGTAAGTTCATCTTATTCCACCGCTCCTTACCTTCGTTTAATTCATGTTAAATTCTGTTTAATTTGTTTTAAATCCTTGTTAAATTCTCTTTGATCAAGTGGACTTTCGAGGTTGTTTTGGGTCCCGAAACGAGTCCCATTTGTACTCAAATTTTGGGCATGAGTTTAGAAATCCAGTGCAAATATAATTGTGAAATTTGTTTTTGGTTTCATTGTGCGGGCTCCGAGGTTCATTTTCTGACCAATTTCTGACTGGAAATTTTATATAGCAACATGGGTGTCATTTTTCATGTCTTGTCATGTAGATTGTATTTGTGATAATGTGGCAGCGTTCTGAGGCTATCTGGAAGGAAAGGCACATGATTGACGGTTCGTGCTTGCAGTTTGGCCCCGAGATATGTTACGGTTTCCTTATTTTACAGCTGGCTTAGTTAGATTTTATATTTTATAACTTACTTGAATGTTAGGGTAAGTTTTAGGTTAGAATTAGCCTTGACTTCTATTTTCTGCTTAAATTAGTCAATTTCGTGATCGTAAAGTAGGTTTATTCATGCTTATCCTCAGTATAGGAGCTTTTAGCTTTGTTGTGGCTAGCCTAGAATCCCTAGAGTAGTTAAGGAGGTTTTAGAGGTAGAGTAGGTGACTTGGTTTATTTTCGTATTATAGTTATATTTTCTGTCTTTATTTACCATTATTGTGTAACTATGGGCCTGAGGCCATAGCTTTGGACTGGACAGAGTTCTAGGTAAGTACCTTGTTGGAGGGGGCCCTTGTCCTATTTTTGGTGTATACTTCTGCGTTTACTTGAGTGTTGTGCGGCTTATATTCATTCATGTATTGATGAACATGGAACATAACTATTTTTTCTAAGAATGAATGGTTGGTTTCCAAGTTAAAACAAGATTTTTCACTATTACTATGCATTTCAAACTTTTAAAGGGATTTGTACTACTATACTATCGATTTTGGATTTAAAAGCTAAAACACCTCCCTTGTTACCAATTTAAGTTCTGTGAAGGGTACTTTTACTCATTGCATGTCTGATGTTGGGATTTCGGACCCATATTTACTTATTGCATGTTCAATGCTGGGATTCTAGACTCATATTTACTTATTGTTCGTCTGATGCTGAGATTCTGGTCACATGTTGCATCGGCCACATACTGCACCGCATCTATCTTATGCTGCACTCCATTGTATGTTGATTGATTCTACTTTAGATTCCTGATTTCCTTATTATTATTATCTTCACCATCTATTAGGTTATGGCTCTTTTTAATTGATAACTAGATTTAGGTTAATCTCTGTATTTAGCTTACTTTCCTGTAGCTTATATTGTATATTATCTTTCTCAGCTCGGTCGTTCTATGATGCCTACTGAGTACCCCATGTTTTGGTACTCATACTATACTCTGCATCTTTTTCTGATGCAACACCTAGTACGAGCCACCCTTAATGATCATCCCCTCTCATTCGTGGCTAGTTGTTGTTCGGATCGTCGTGAGTTCCCTATTTTTGGAGAGGATTACTGCTTTCCCACTACCCTTCTGTCTAAATTTTGTATTTTTGTATAGGTAGTATATGTTGTATAGCTTTATTCCATACTTTAGATGCTCTTGTACTGGTGACACCAGGTCTGGGGTTGGTATTTGTATATGTTCTTCTCGGTCACTTTAGATCCATTTTTGTATATTTTGTACTATGGGTATGTATCTATATTGTTGGCCCCTATCCTGCGTGTTTTTCTTCCGCTTTACTTTATTTAGATGCTTAGTCATGTTATCATATCCTTGAATTTGGTTTGCCTACTAGGGGTTTTGGTAGGCGCCATCACGACTTGATATTGGGTCGTGATAGAGTGGTATTAGAGCTTTAGGTTCACCGATCTTACCAGTACAACAACAAAGTGTCTAGTAGAGTCTTGTCAATCAATAGGATGCCATCTGTATCCTATTTACGGGAGGCTATAGTGTATTCTTAAGAAAGATTCCATTTTGTATGATTCCTTATCGTGCATTCTTGACTCTATCAACTTATAAATATCTATTGTTTCACTCTTTCTCAGATGGTTTGGATGAGATTTATGGCAGGTGAGGACGAGGGCCCACTACAAAATTTTAGGTCTTCGACCACCCCTGAAAAGTGTGACCTAAACTATCAAAAAGTGTGGCCTTTGATTAAAGGCCACGCTTTTCGACTTTAGGCAACACTTTTTAGGGGGTGGCCAAAATGGGCGTAACCTTTGATCTAAGGCCACGCTTTTCAAGTGTTGCTCTGGAAGCTACGCTTCAAAAGCGTGACCTATAATGTACAAAGTCTACGCTTGTAGCACCTCATAAAGCAACATTTTTATAGCCTTAAACTACACTTTTTAAGTGTGACCTTTGCTATCATAGGCTACACTTACAAAGTGTAGCCATTGCTACCTCATGTAAAGCAACATTTCTGAAGTGTTGTATTTGTTAATGTACATGCCAGAATTTAAAATCAATAATCCACACAATTGGCATTCATATTTATATGCCACAAATTTATTTTGCAAATATCCAATTATCACATTATACATTATTATCTTATTTAGATTATCTCAAGCATAAAATTAACTAACAAATAACTAAAATATATATATATTTGCAATAAATTTAAGAAAAAAAAACTTGTCTCATAATACACATAATAATAAAATAATATTCAAGATGTGCACTTACAATAAATTTCACAAAATCAATTGTAAATTCAAACATAACAACTTTTCCAAAGGTCTTCATCATAGCCACATAGCTCCTCGCCTCTTGCATGCTCCAGTTCCTTGGGACATTATAGCACATGTAAGATGAGAGAATAATCAAGTAATGCTAACTAGCAAAATAGTAACAAGAAAGAGGAAAAGGGAAAATTAACTTCAACAAATTATATCTCAGAGATGGTTAATTATATGAAAGCTCCATATGAAATAAAATGACAAAATTCAATATCTTGGTGAATAACTAGTGCATCCATAAGAATTTAAGCATGATAAGTGCTCTAGACATTTTTTTTTTGGTTTTGGCATAAAAGTAATACAAAATTTAAACCCAAAAGAAAAAATATCCATAATTGTATCTTATAATACAAGCTAGCTAATGTCCAACCTACTTTTATACATCCTTTCTCATAAGCCCTTTGTCTTGATGGATTATAAATTTATAGCATGAGACTTGAAATCTAGAGATTGACACTAAGAACTAATAGGAAGGGGTATCCCATATTTTGATAAAAGCAGATTTTATGGTCAGGATGACATCATCCACTTTTCTGGATTCATCACTCTCCATAACAAATTTTTGGTTGGGTCAAACCAAGTTAAACAAATTACAAATTAGACTAATTACATAGAAAAAGAGCCCACGTAAAATAGAGTAACCAAAACTTGACTTGGGCTCTAACTTATGTAGTAGAAGAAGAGTTGCACATCCTAAGACCACTCCTACATATCTGAACACACAACTTAAGTTTTGCAATTAAGTTTAAGTTCAACAATTCGACCAAAGAAACATATTTTTTTCCATACTCAAGAATAAACTAGTACTCCAATTTTAGATGCCAAAAGTTTTATGAAACTACACAGTTTATAGTCCCCTTAAAATAATGCTTCTAGTACCTTGTAACAAGCCCAACTTTTGCGCTCATCATTGCAAATCACCAAGAGTTCATCCCTGTATATGTTTTCTTGTCAGTGATGACATGGAAATAATTTTTCCATGCCTTAGAGATAACTGCATGGCAGAATTTACCATGACTGAAACAACCAGGATGTTATCAATTGACAATACAACATGGTACAACAAGTTCTTCAAATTCAGAGGGAGTAGTTCTGGTGGAGGCAACTATCTACGTGCATGAGAATTAGAGTAGTACTCATTAATCAACCGCAATAAAAGATAGTGAATGCCTTTAGGAACTGCACTTGCAGCAAAGTGCTTATTTATCAACTCTGTAAATTTTGATTCTCTGATCTCCCTTTCAGATCTCTCCATCTGCAAATTAGCAAATGCAAATATTTTAAAGCAAAGTTTAACTAAGAGGTACATAAACTTCATCACAATGCATACACATGCACTTAAGGAAGCAATATTGTGTGGCATACTAAATGTTATCCTACAAGTGAAGACAAGCTCATTGTACAATAAACAAAAAGTAAAATATGCAAAGGAATATGACATTATGAATCACTTTCCTCAATCAAAAGAAACAACAATCCAATGTGTAACAAGCTGAAGGATTTTTTGCAAAAATTGTGCCACTCCATGCATTTTCACTCATCATCCATATTTTTTCTTACTCATTTCCACTAAATTACAAAGTGGGGGACATGAATTAAGCCCTCCCATAAATATAATACTAAAAAATAATAAGCGAGCATGACATAAAGCCAAATGTGCATACCAAGTTAATATATCTAGAAATCCATTGGATATAAACAAAAGAAAGAATGGTTATTTACACGTATCATTACCATCAGCATCAAAGCAAATTCTTTTGCACTGTACTACTTGTTTTTCATTTCAGAAACAAGTTAAGCATAAGACTCAGGTACCCTCATAACAGATGGCACTTCATCAATATTTAATTAGTTGTGGATCTTAACAAAATCCTTTACCAGCCTCTGCTGAAATATCAAGAATGATAATTATTTTGATTATTTAAAGTACTATTCATTACATAAATTGTTAATACAAGATATGAAAACAAAGACATCATAAAGCAGCAAAAAATGATATAGAGGAAAGTTTATTTACTTTTGAATCATCAGTCCATTCAAGAAGCTTTGATCCCGGTCGTCTACCTAAAAAATCAGAATATCGATGTAATGAGAGTGATGTTAAGGTTTGCCTGAGCAAATGAAACTAAAGTATGATTTAACACTAGTCAGAAGTACAAAGTAATTATATAAGTTGTTTAATTTGTAGAAGGAAGTGACCAAAATGCAAAGAGATTCAATCTAATAGAACCATGTTGAGTCATCTGCATTAGAACATCCACACTATTAGCAAACACTTGAGGATTTAGACCATAATTGAATGGATGAGTAGTAAATTATGACCTGTTGTGTTTGGTTCAATTGAGTAGTTACTGATGGAGTAGGGTCGCATTCCAGAAGGTGGGGAACAATGATTTGGAGGGGTCACTACATCATCATAACCACCTAGAATGAATACATTCTCCTCATTCAAATAAGTCCAATGCAAATCTCTATCACCAAATTTTGCATCCCCATAGGAAGTGAAATAATTGCAAAAAGGAAAACATAAAAAGTTACATTTAATCTGAATATGTAGAAAAACATTAACAAAAATAAAAGTACTCTGCATCACACAATATCTATTGACTCATCAATCATCCATATTCATCTTCAAGTGCTTGTGGTAGATCACAGTACCATAGAGTAACATGTGGTTGAATTCCTACAAATTTAAAATTATAGGAAGAATAGTAGTAGATCATTTGGTGTCCACAAGTGTAAACTACTACTACACATATACAAAAACTATTTTATCTTGGTAAACTAGACTTCATATTTGTTGAGATGGTGCCACCCCGTGATTTCTAAAAACTAGAGCATTTAGCATGCTCGGGGTAAACTAAATCCTATGACAAACTACATCAAAAGCATATCGAATGTTAGACAAACAATCTCAAAGGAGACAACAATGAGTGCCAGGAAATATAAAGTCCACAAGTTAAAAGAGCATCGATTTGAAAGGTGAAAAAAAGAATCTCAAATTAACTATTGCAGAAAAAAAGAGTATTCATGCTGCAGAAGAAGATGAAGTAGGGAAAAAGTCAGTAGCTGCAACTTTACAACCTTCAACTGGTAAAGCCCCGCCTACACAGGAAAAATATTCAAGGTTATGAAATTTGAAAGGCTTAATATTCTACAACAGCAACCCAGCATGCCAATGAACTATTTGACACTCCGTCTACAGTTATTCACATATTTCTCTAAAAATATTTAATATTTAACATTTGTATGCTCTTAAACATCAAAAGTTACTTGAATAAAGAATTCATGTAGCACTTTGCAATAGTTGCTGTCAATCTAAGGGAATTCATGCAGCCTCTACATTTGTAGGGTGGATAGGTTATTTCTGATAAAACCCTTGGCTCAAAAGAGAATTTGTTCTAGAAATCAAGTCTCCATTCTTTTAACCAAAGCTAAGTCTATTTTCCACCCTTTATCAATTGGTCAGTTGCTAGAAAGGAACAATTGTATATTCCAATACCTAATTTATAACTTTACGAAACCCCAGCTTCTAATCTTTCAAAGATATCCAAATTTTTGTAACTACAAATTCAGAAGAAGCACTTGCAAGGAAAAACAAAAAAATTAGATAAAATATACCAGGTGTAAGATAAATCAGTAACAACACTTGCAAGGCAAATAAAAATATATCCAAATAGACAAAAGGGTAGGAAGTTTTAACTACATAAGCAGAACTAAAGATGAATTTGATAAATAGAGTTACCAAAAGTGAAAACCCCCAACACCTACTCGGTGATAACCAATGTACCAGCTCTTCCTTTAACACCGAGAATGTCACGCCCCGAGGCTACCCTCTAGACGTAACACAAGACCCGGGACCACAAGTGCCCCAAGTTAACCCTTGGTCATAGCATACTCAGATATTCATAAGAAAACATAGCGTAAGCATAAATAGAAAGCTAGGAAACCCAATCCAAAAGCGATTAAGTCAAAATGAAACATAATTAGAAAGAGAGACCCGAATACTATCTATGTCTGAAAGCCTCTAAACCGTCATAAAGAGTTGATGGGACAATCCCACAACTAACTCAAAAATCAAAAGAAAGAGCATGAAAGAGACAGGTTTAACACTAGCCCTCGGATAATAAAGACTCATCAACAAAACCTGGATCTCCAGCGATGTCTGGCCACGAGTCTGAGGAAAGGAGCCTATATCTGCATTATCAAAAGATGCAATGCGAGAATATGCGTCAGTACTATAGGATGTACTGAATATGTGAGATATGCATAAATATAGTAAAACGTACTTAAAACATAGCTAAAACTGAATCCATGCAAAATAAGAGAAATCATAAGATATATCATAATTTAAGCATAAGGTAAGAGATAACATAACATAAGATTTAAAAACATTCATACGAGCGTTTCTCTTAACCGACATAAATGTAACACCCCAAAATCCTAAGTTAATACCCAAACGTTTTCCATTAGTGTATTGATCATTTCCCTAGTGTGGTGAGTACTTTGGATGTGAATCATGTTCACAAGAAACTCCTATCATCAAGTTAAGTTGAAAGCACCTCAATCAAATGAGTTTTAATGTAAGACAAAACTAGGGTAAACTTCAATAAACCATTCCTCCTAGAATATTAAGAGTCAGATGGCTTAGTACCCACCAAAATAAAGGTTTTTGAGTCTTTTTTCAATGCCACTGACCACACATTAATCCGAGTTTGGCGTAAAATGTTATGGGTATTTTACTGCAGCACTGTCAGTGACTATGGACAGGATAATGAATCGTGAAACAAAAGCACGGTCCATATTGTGACTTGTGATTTCAGACCTGAACCTTAAAATTTTAATTTTCAAAACCATTGATTGGTCACGACCCGTAGACCAAAACCACGGTCCATAGAGTGACTTGACAGGTCATTATTTTGAATAATGGTTCATCCTGTAACTCATGGAATCTCCTTTAGAGAGGTACCAAATCCTCTAAATTCCATGAGTGGTTTTATGACTCATCAACCTATTTCAGGACCCATCCTTTAACCCGTAATCCCTGAGGATCAGAGGATCTTCACATCCTAAAGACGGAACCATGAGTCACAGGATGGTCCATCATCCTGAATCATGGACCCTAGAGTGACTCATGGTGTTGAGTTCCAGTAGACCTCCAAAAGTGGCATTTGAAACCATGGATAAGTTGATGGCTAATCTTTTAGGATGACGGACCGTAGACTGACTCGTGGTCTCTGAAGCTGACTTTTTCCAGCTTTTTTCAAGCATAAGTCCAGGGGTAGCTTTATAATTTTCCACTCCTTTAACTCTTAAGTGAGGTCATTTTGACCCCTTTTTCTAGGGTTTCTACCCTTATTAGCCTAAGTCTCTTCTTATTCCCTCATTCAAGTACCCAAAAGAGAAAAGAACTTCATAACTCCAAGTCTCAAGCTAAAGATCAAGGGTTTTAATTCCAAGTCTCCATTCTTCTCATTCTTAATTGGGGAAAGCTTCAAATCAGGTATGTGGGTATTCAATAAGGGATTCCTTCACCCTTATGCCCAAAACCCTCAAGTTTTACTTTGATTTATGAATTCATGAAATTAGCGTTTATGCCCAAATTGGGGAAAACCTTATGGGTTAAGTTTTAAAGCATTAGTTAAAGGTTTCTCATTACCTACCCATGATTTATTTGAGATTCATTAAATGTTTTAAAAATCCCATGCACTAAAGATGGATTCTAGCATGTTTTCACTATATTGCATGTTTTCAAGTAAAAATTGACAAGTTTAGATAACATGGCCTCAAGTGTTAAGAAATTCCATGCCTAACTCTTCAAGCTAAGAATTTAGAAAGAAAAATATATTTTCAATTATGGTATTGCTAAGCTTTAAGATTTATTATTTGAGATTTGCATGATATCAGTATGTACTTATGCTTTTCCAACAGTTTTGGACATCAGATATGTCCCTATTTCTTATGAAAGATTTGACATCAAATATAACCTTATGATTTTCAAATACATTTGACATCAAATATGTCATTAGTTATGATCAATTTTGGCATTAGATATGCCCCAGTATTATATGAGCTATATGTATGTTTTTGGGAGTAATATTTAGAACCGAGTTAGACGGTGTGAAAGTACCCTTAGTCCCAGAACTACGTGCCCCCATAGGTTATAAGTCCCCTCTGTTGGGCATTAGAAATAGTGATCACGCCAAAGCTATGGCTTTATACCCTTGCAAGGTATATTGGGTCATCTCGATGGGGCAAATAAATTAGATTTCATGTGTCTCACATGGTCTATGTCAGTTAGAAAACCTCCCACAAAAGTAGTTTAGATTTTTAAGTGCATTGACTTCTTGCGTTCAGATTTCAGAATTTCTATTATTACTTATGGTTTTCAAGTATATCTTGCTTATGATATTGCATCGAGTCATTTTATTACAGATTTTTCTATCATCATATGACTTCAGTTTTAGTTATGCCTTAATCATGTTTTACTATGACACATGCATGATATCAGTTTTAAGCATGCTTTCAAGTATATTTCGTCATATCATATGCTTATCTCACATAATCAGTACATTCCATAGTACTGACCGCATACTTCTTTATGTTGCATCCTATTATGATGTAGATTCTGTAGGCCGCTCCTAGATCCATGGCTATTAGATCAGCAACACATCCAGTTAGCTTGGTGAGTCCTCCTCCTTTTAGGACATGAAGTTTAGCTTCATTCTAGACTTTTATTTTATTTATTCAGTATTTCAGTATTTAGAGTTAGCTGAGGGCATGTATCAGTAACTCTGCAGTAGTAGAGGCTTTCAGAAATAAAGTCTGATATTCAGCTGTATTCAGATCGTAAATCTTAGAATTTATTTATATAACAAATTAAGTTGTCCATTACTTTATTTGAGCTTCTGCTCCTATGTTTTGTTCAGTTTTTAAGTCATGCTAAGGCCAGAAGGTTATCTTAAGATCAATTGTGATCTTGGGTCTTGTGTTACGTCCAGGGGGTAGGCTCGGGGTATGACAAACTTGGTATCAGAGCATTTGGTTCAAGAGTCCTACGGTATTTGAAAGCCGCATCAAGTAGAGTCTCTTTCATGGGTGTGAAGCATGCCACATTTATGAGATGGAGGCTACAAGGTGTCTTAGGAAAAACTTCACTTCTTTTGTATTCAATATCGTGCTATAGATTTTAACTCTATTTACCCTTCTAATCCTTTACTTACGCATTTCAGATAATTCCTCCGCAAAGAAACCCCAAAAGGGATGCTAATCCTCTTGTTCCTGACCACGAGGTTACGAATGCAGAAATTTGTAAAGCCATTTGTATGTAGGCTCAAGCCATGATAGCTCAGCTGAATGGGAAAGAGAAATTGAAGAAGAGGAAGAAGAAGAACAAGAAAACTAAAACATAGAACCATGACTCTAGTCAGTAGAAAATTGGCAGTAGGAACCTATCATCTTTTCAGCAGCGGTCATCCGGACCAACCCCATCTCAAGTTAGCACACCTGCACTCGACTCTCAGTCTTGTCATAATAGGGCTCCAAAAACCTTGAGGTACCCTCGTTGTAGTAGTTGTGGTAAGTTTCATCTAGGTGAGTACCTTGCTGGCAAAGAGAGGTGTTTTAGGTGTTTTCAGTTAGTCCATAGGATCAGGGATTGCCCCTCAGCTAAGCGGAGAAACAGTGGTGTTCAGCTCCAAAACCAATTCCTTTCACTGCCTAGCCAGCCGGGTCAGAGTATTCCTTCAGAATCTGAATCAGGTATGTCACTAGATTTCTTCCTTTATGCATCCATAGTCCCCAGACCCCTATTATTGTATGGTTGTGAGCTATCTTAGCTTAGAACAAGCAGCAATAGAGGAGTATAGAATCACGATGGGTAGTAGGAAGAGATAATTGTGGGTTGGTAGAACCATGTAAGCTTGACATAGGTTGTAAGTAAATGAACGTGGTACGTACAACCCCTATATGGGATAGAAAGATTAAGGCTTAGACTTTTAGGCGAGGGAGAGTCTTATCCTATAGAGAGAAGTGGATATTCATACTAGATTTTAGAGTAGTGTCTGATCAATTAGGGTAAAGTGATCATAGTTATGCTTAGAGATTGGCGATAAGTTCACAAACTTAGAACGTAGCATGAATCTAAGGGGGAGATGGTGGGATGTAGAATCAGTCAGATTTTGGAGACTCAGGTAGTGATGCTAATAGGTGTCAAAATGAAATTAGGAGGAGTGTAGAGACTTATTTCTATCCAAGCATCTTAAGTATACTTCCCTCATTACTATACCACATTCATGTCTTGTATTCCAGTGCCTTGTTCTTAATTCAAACCCACAGACTTCATGTGGATTCACACCCTTACTCAGTTCATAGAACAAATAGAAATTACTCCAGACAATGATTCCATTCTTACTATAAGATTCTACGCACTCCAGATTTACACCATGATACTTGTAACATATAAAAGCTCATGTCTCACACTATGCTCAACTCTATATACTCAGTTCTCAAGATATGCCTTAATGGATAATGAAATCATGCTACATCATGTATATGCTCATACCAAATTTCTCGAATAATTCATGCTTGTGATTTCCTTACTCTAACCATGCTTTGTAAGTCTAGGATATGAAACACTCATGCCCTTTTACTCGACTTCTCATACCTCACCTTGAGTGGCTAGATCAAGCTAAGTATAAGTCAAGACCGATCTGTATTTCTTCATTCGTGATGCTCATGCTCCCACTCTACTCGTTCAGCGATTTTGGCATATGTTGTCATAGGTGTTAGTGGAGAAATCTAAGTAGTATCTTAGATATGAAGTAGTAGATGTTCCCTTTTTGTATGCTTATTCCACCTTAGCTTCTAATTGAGGATGAATTGTGGGGCGAGGATCATTCATGCTTAATAGTTAGATGAAAAATTATGGTGTGCCTCTTTATGGGAGTTCTTGAAGTTACAGTTTCTAGATATGCTAGGGAAAAGGAGAAAAGTCTTGGATACTGTGAACTACAAAACCATAAGGTTACCATAGTCATAAGCTTGAATGTCGCGATGAAATACTTATAGGTCTTTGCTTTATGCTACTAGTGACCTTTTTACTAGGAGCTCAAGAGTAGTTGATTGTTGTGATAAGAAGAAAACTATTCTTAGGAGGTATTCTAAACGCAAGAGATTTAGTTGAGATAGGCTTAAACATGGAGAAAGCAGATAGTTAGACTCAGACCTTAGTATCTATATGTGTGCAGGTGAGTATATTTTTAGTTTCATGACAAGTGTGGTATTTAGAAGATAATAGTTTTCCCGTATAGCTACTCCTCTCATTTTAATGTTCCTTTCAGTTAACTAAGATTTCTAAGAATGCATTCATTCTTTATGAGTTTTAGCTAAATCCCTACTCTCACTCCAAACCAGTAATCATGTTAGATATGCAGTTTTATATCCTCTGAGTGTTCTTATACTCTCAGTATGCATATAGGTCTCACGAATCCATCTCAGTTCATATTTCAGTCAGAAATTAGTTACTATGTCAGTACTCTAACTTGTAGAATTCAGTTGGTGGAATTGCATCTCTTTCCCTACAACCTCAGCCTAGTTCATCTTCATTCGAGTACGAATGATCCCAAGGGGGAGATATTATAACATTCCAAAAATTATAAGCTAATATCCGAACCTTTTTTATGAGTGTAATGATCATTTCCCTAGTGTGATGAGTACTTTGGATGTGAATCATGTTCACAAGAAACTCCTATCATCAAGTTAAGTTGAAAGCACCTCAAACAAATTAGTTTTCATGTAAGACTAAACTAGGGTCAACTTTAGTCAACCATTCCTCCTATGATATTAAGACTTAGGTGGCTTAGTACCCACTAAATTAAAGGTTTTTGAGTCTTCTTTTCAAGGCCACCGACCGTGTATTAATTCGAGTTCTCAGTAAAAAGTTATGGGTATTTTACTGCAACACTATCAGTGACTATGGACAGGATGATGAACCGTGAAATGAAAGCACGGTCTGTACTGTGACTCGTGATATCAGACCTGAACCTTAAAATTTTCATTTTCAAAACCACTGGTTGGTTCACGACCTGTATACCAAAACCACGGTCCGTAAAGTAACTCGTGATTTGTCAAAATTCAGCTTTTGTTCCCTAGATTTTACGAGTGACTTGACGGGTCATCTTCTTAAATGACAGTCCATCTTGTAACTCATGGAATCACCTTTAGAGAGGTTCCAAAACCTATAAATTCCATGAGTGGGTTTATGACCCATCAAACTATTCCACGACCCGTCCTTCCACCCGTAATTCCTGAGGATTAGAGGATCCTCATATCCTAAAGCCGGAACCACGAGTGACAGGATGGTCCATCATCCTGAATCACGGACCGTAGAGTGACTTGTTGTGTTGAGTTCCAGTAGACCTCCAAAAGTGGCATTTGATACCACGGATCAGTTGACAGCTCATCCTTTAAGATGACGGACCGTAGACTGACTCGTGCTCTCTGAAGCCGACTTTTTCTAGCTTTTTTCAAGCTTAAGTCTAGGGGTATTTTTATAACATTCCACTCTTTTAAATCTTAAGTGAGGTCGTTTTGACACCTTTTTGTAGGGTTTCTATCCTAATTAGCCTAAGTCTCTTCTTATTCCTTCATTCAAGCACCCAAAAGAGAAAAGAACTTCATAACTCCAAGACTCAAACTCAGGATCAAGGGTTTTAATTCCAAGTCTCCATTCTGCTCATTCTTATTTGGGGAAAGCATCAAAGCAGGTATGTGGGTATTCAATAAGGGATTAACCATCAAGTTTTACTTTGATTTATGAATTCATGAAATTTGGGTTAATGCACAAATTGGGGAAAACATTATGGGTTCAGTTTTATAGCATTAGTTAAAAGTTTCTCATTACTTACCCATGATTTATTTGAGATTCATTAAGTGTTTTCAAAATCCCATGCACTAAAGATGGATTCTAGCATGTTTTCACTATATTGCATGTTTTCAAGTAAAAATTAACATGTTTAGATAACATGGCCTCAAGTGTTAAGAAATTGCATGCCTAACTCTTCAAACCTTGAATTTAGAAAAAAAAGTATATTTTGAATTATGGCATAGATAACCTTTAAGATTTATTATTTGAGATTTCCATGACATCAGATATGTCCTTATGCTTTTCCAACAGTTTTGGAAATCATATATGTCCCTATGTTTTATGAAAGGTTTGACATCAGATATGTCCTTATGCTTTTCAAACAGATTTGACATCAGATATGTCATTAGTTATGATCAGTTTTGGCATCTGATATGCCCCAGTGTGATATGAGCTATATGTATGTTTTTGGGAGTAGTATTTAGCACCGAGTTGGATGGGGTGAGAGTACCCTTAGTCCCAGAACTATGTGCCCCCGTAGGTTATAAGTCCCCTCTGTTGGGCATTAGAAATAGTGATCATGCCAAAGCTATGCCTTTATACCCTGGCAAGGTATAGTGGGTCCTCTCGATGAGGCGAATACATCGGATTTCATGTAGCTCACATGGTTTATGTCAGTTAGAGAACCTCCCATAGAAGCAGTTCAAATTTTTAAGTGCATTGAGTCCTTGCTTTCAGATTTCAGAATTTCTATTATTACTTATGGTTTTCAAGTATATCTTCCTTATGATATTGCATCGAGTCATTTTATTACATATTTTACTATCATTATATGACTTCAGTTTTAGTTATGCCTTAAGTATGTTTTACTATGACACATGCATGATATTAGTTTTAAGCATACTTTTAAGTATATTTCATCATATCATATGCATATCCTCACATAATCAGTACATTCCATAGTACTGACCGCATACTTATTTGTGTTGCATCCTATTATGATGTAGATTCTGTAGCCCACTCCCAGATTTGTGGCTAGTAGATCAGCAGCACATCCAGTCAGCTTGGTGAGTCCTCCTACTTTGAGGACTTTGAGTTTAGCTTTGTTCTAGACTTTTAGTTTGTTTATTGAGTATTTAGAGTGAGCAGGGGGTCTGTCCGAGTAACTCGCCATTAGTAGTGGCTTTCAGACAGAGAGTCAGATATTCAGTTGTATTCATATTTTAAATCTTAAGACTTTATTTATATAACAAATTAAGTTGTTCATTACTTCATTTGAGTTTATGTTCCTATGTTTTGTTCAGTTTTTAAGTCATGCTAAGGCCAAAGGGTTAGCTTGAGATCATTTGTGATATTGGGTCCCGTGTTACGTCCAGCGTGTAGGCTCAGGGCATGACTATAAACCATGATGAGCTACATGGAGTTCAATGTCATACACCCACACTTTAAAAGGGTATCCTAACTGGCCAAGGTTAGAACCTTATTTATCAGGATCCTGTCATAAGCAACAGAGGGCAATCTACGGTCACAACGTAGTTCTGGGACTTAAGGGTATGCTAAACCCTAGTCCAACTTGGTGCTAAATACTACTCCCAAAACATACATATATCTCAACTTATACTTATGATATATATAATACTAAATCTGTTTGAAATGCATAAAAACATATATAATGTCATACAATTCAAGATCATAAGTCTTAAATCTTAACATAGCCATAATTCTTAAACATACTTTTCTTTCTAAATTCATAACTTAAAGAATTATGCATGCAATTTCATAAATACATAAGGTCATGTTATCTAAACATGCCAATTTTTTCACTTGAAAACATGCAATTCAATTGAATCATGCTAGAAATCATCTTTAATGCATGGGCTTTGAAATCAATTAAGAAACCTCAAATAAATCATAGATAAGTAATGAGAAACCATGAATTGATGCTTAAAAAGAAGACCCATAACTTTTCCCCAATTTGAGTAAGAACCCTAATTTCATTATTTCATAAATCAAAGTAAAACATGGGGTTTTAGGCATAAGGTTGAAGGGAATCCCTTATTGAATACCCACATTATGGAAGCTTGCTTGATCTAAGATGAAAAGAAATGGAGGCTTGAACTTGGAGCTTGAATGAGTTCCTTTCCTCTTTTGGTAGATGAATGAGGAGTAATGAAAGACTTAGGCTAGTAGGGCTAGAAACCCTACTAAAAGTGTCCAAAACGACCTCAGTTAAGAGTTAAAAGGGTGGGTAATTATACAAATATCCCTAGGATTTAATTAGGAAAAAGCTGTTAAAAACCTCGGCTTCAGGTTCCATGTGTCCTTTCCATGGACCGTAGAAGTAACCATGATATGTGGATTGGACTCGTGGTAACTGAGCCCAAAATTCAAGATGCGGATCAGACTCAACGGTTTAACAAAATGGTTCATGGAAACTTCCATGAGTCGTAGAAACCTCTCAGGGTTTTTGGGGGATTTAACTGCCCTCAGTTTGAGTTCCACGGGTTGGTTTCATGACTCGTGGAACCATCCACAGACCGTGAACCTGACTTGTGGTTCTCAGACCTAAGGTTGATCTGCAGGACTAGATTCACGAGTCACTTCCACGACTCGTGGTTCTAGCCATGGCTCGTGAACTTGATTCGTGGTTCCTGGAAGTTTTGAATTTCACAGAGTTTCTAAGTTTAAAAGTTGAATCAAATTCTGGGGTGTTAAAATATCTCCTCATTGGGATCATTCATCCTTGAATGAAGTCTAAGCATGGAAAACCGGAGATAAAACAACCCAACCAAGAAATAAAACATAAAACTCAAGGATAAACATGAAAACTGAGCTATTTAACTTAAAACATGATTGAACTAACTTTAGAAAACATGAATGCATGTTAGAACCATGAGGGAAACTAACGGAATAGAATCGGAGGGATATACTAAGGAGGAAATTAATACCTCAAGCTAAAACTGGATCGGAAGGAAAGGGGTGAGGGTACTTGTCTTTCATGGCTGCTTCTGCTTCCCAAGCATCTCCCTCAACTAGCTGATTTTTTCAAAGGACCTTTACCGAAGTGGCTTCTTTGTTTCTCAACCTCTGAATCTGACTATCAAGGATATCCCTGGGAACTTTCTCATAAGTAAGAGTATCCTTCACACTCACATCTTCCAAAGGAACAATCAAGGTCGGATCACCAACACAGTTCTTCAACAAAGAAATATGGAAAACTGGATAAATCATTTCTAAATCTGATGGCAAATCCAACTCACAAGAAACACTACAAACTCTCCTCAGAATCTGATAAGGACCTACATAGTGGGGACTATGCTTCCCTTTATTACCAAATCTCATCACACCCTTCATGGGTGACACCTTCAATAACACCCAATAATCAACCTCAAACTCCAATTCTCTTCTCCTCACATTTGCATATGATTTATGTCGACTCTAAGTGGTCTTCAACCTCCCCCTAATGGTCTGAACTTTCTCAATACTCTAATGAACTGAATCTGGACCAATCAAAGCTACCTTACCTACCTCAAACCAACCAATAGGAGATCTATACCTCCGACCATAAAGAGCCTTATAAAGAGCCATCTGGATGCTAGAATAAAAGTTGTTGTTGTAGGAAACTCGATAAGAGTTAAGTGATTGTCCCAATTACCTTTGAAATCAATCACATAAGCTCTCAACATAAGCTCAAAATTCTAAATAGTATGCTCTGCCTGGTCATCCGTCTGTGGGTGAAAAGTTGTGCTAAGCTTAACCTGAATACCAAGGCCCTTCTGAAATGATCTCCAAAACTGGCATGTAAACTGAGTACCCCTATCTGAAAGGATTGACAATAGAACACCATGTAATTGGACTATCTCCCAAATGTAGAGTCTAGAATAATCATCTGCAAAATCCGTTGTCTTAACAGCCAAGAAATGGGATGACTTAGTCATCCAGTCAACAATCACCCAAATAGAGTCATGCTGTCTGTGAGTACGAGGCATATCTGTAATGAAATCCATATTGATTTCTTTGCACTTCCAAGTAGGAAGGTCAATATCCTTAGTCATACCACCCGATCACTGATGCTCTAGTTTCACTTGTTGACAATTGGGACACTTAGCCACAAAACCTGCTATGTCCCTCTTCATGCTATTCCACCAATAGACTTCTCATAGGTCACAGTAAATCTTGGTGGCACCGGGGTGAATAGAATACCTGGAGCTATAAGCCTCTACCAAAATCTGTTGTCTCAACCCATCTACGTTAGGAAAACATAGTCGACCTTGATATCGAAGCACACCATATCCCCCTTGGGAGAAAACCTTTACTCTTTGCTGATTGACCGCACCCTTCAACTAGTGCAAAATAAGATATCCGTCTTGCTTCTCTTTCACTTCAACTACCAAAGAATATTTAAAACCATTCTGAACAATAACCCCACCTTCTGTCAAATACATAAGGCAAACTCCTAATCGAGCAAGTGGATGAACATCCTTGGACAATTCCTTCTTCCCGTCCTCAATCAAAGACAAACTACCCATAGACAACCTACTAACTGCATCTGCCATGACATTGGCCTTACCCGGATGGTAAAACACACTAATATCATAATCCTTAAGAAGCTCAAGCCATTTCCTTTGACGAAGATTCAATTTATTTTGAGTGAATACATACTGAAGACTCTTATGATCAGTAAATACATCCACATGAACACTATACAAGTAGTGTCTCCAAATCTTCAAAGCAAAAACCATGGTCGCCAACTCAAGATCATGAGTAGGGTAGTTCTTCTCATGAATCTTAAGTTTTCTAGAAGCATAAGCAATCACCTTGTCATGTTGCATCAAAACACAACCCAAACCAATGCTAGAAGCATCACAATATGCCACAAAGTTATCTAGGCCCTCAGGTAGATCCAACACTGGAGTTGTGGTCCATCTAGTCTTCAATTCCTGAAAGTTCTTCTCACATAGGTCCTACCACTGAAATTTAACCTTCTTCTGAGTAAACTGAATCAATGGGGCATGAATGGAAGAATATCCTTCCACAAATCTCCTGTAGTAACCAACCAAACCCAAAAATCTTGTAATTTCAGACGAGGAAGTAGGTCTAGGCCAGTTCTTTATTGCCTCAATCTTTTGAGTATCAACTCGAATACAATCTCTAGTCACAATATGACCCTGAAAAGCAATAGAATCCATCCAAAACTCACACTTGCTAAACATAGGAAATAACTCTCGGTCCTTGAGAATTCGCAACACCACTCTCAAATAGTCTGCATGCTCCTCCTTGCTACGAGAGTAGATAAGAATATCATCAATAAACACAATCATAAACATATCTAAATATGTCTTGAGCACACGGTTCATCAAATCCGTAAAGGCTGCGGGAGCATTCGTTAGTCCAAAATACATAACCACAAATTTATAATTACCATATCAAGTTCTGAAGGCTATCTCCGGAATGTCACACTTTCGAACATGGAGCTAATGATAGTCAGATCTAAGGTCGATCTTTGAGAAGTAACTGGCACCTTGAAGCTAATCAAACAAGTCATCAATCCTAGGAATGGGATATTTATTCTTGATTGTGACCTTGTTCAACTGACGGTAGTCGATACATATTCTGAGGGAACCATCTTTATTTCACATGAATAAGACTGGAGCACCCCATGGAGAGATGTTGGGTCGAATAAAACCCTTATTAATGAGGTCTTTCAACTGATCCTTCAATTCCTTAAGCTCCATGGGAGACATTCTATAGGTAGGAATAGATATAGGATGCGTATTTGGAAGAAGATCTATTCCAAAGTCAATCTCCCGCTCAGGAGGGACTCTGGGCAAATCTTCGAGGAACACTTCAGGAAACTCATTCACAATAGGAACTGACTGGAGAGATGGGGTTTTGGTATTTGTGTCCACAACCCAAACTATATGATAAACATAACCCTTAGAAATCATCTTCTCAGCCTTAAGATAAGATATGAAACAAACCTTCGAGGAAGGAGGACTACCCTGCCATTCTAAGACAGGTTCATTTGAAAACTTGAAACTTATAACTCGAGCACGACAATTGACCAAGGAATAACATTCATACAACCAATCCATACATATAATAACATCACAATCAGTCATCTCCAACTCTACTAGATCCGGTGAAGTGACTCTATGAAGGACTGATATAGGGCAATTTTGATAGATCCTTTTGGCTATGAAGGACTCACAAATCGGAGTAGAAACACAAAAGGGTTCTAAGAGCTGAACATGACTAATCTCAAACTTGCAAGCCATATAAGAGGTCGGAAAAGATAAGAAGGCACCCTGATCCAATAAATAATACACATCAAGAGAGAAGACTTTAAACATACCAGTAACAATGTCTGGTGAAATCTCCTGGTCCTGGTGAGAGGACATAGCATAAAGGCGGTTCTGGAACTGACCACCAGAACTAGAAGCAGTGCCCTGCTGAGCTGATCGACCTCTTAGGGCTGTTGTAGCAGACAGAGTCCTACTACCTCTCTGTCCCTGCTTAGCTGAACGAAAATCCTTAATCTTGTGTCTAACTTGACCACATCTAAAGCATCCATATGAACCAATTAAACACTCACCAATATGACTCTTACCACATTTATTGCAAAAAGGGTAAGAGGTCCCCTTTGCAACACTCCCCTGCATATAGGAACCAGATCCTCTACCCACCTTATCATGATGAGTCCTGGGGGCCTGGTTAGGAGCATTAGCTGAAAAATGAATGGGCGCTAATGATTTCTTCTAAAACAACGATCGATGTCCGCCTCCGGACCCTTGATGGCCGAAACCTTAACTCTTTGATCTAACTCTCTTATTCTCCCTTGCATTTTCCCTCAACCTGTCTCCCTCAATCTGATGGGCATGAGTCATAAGTCGAGAAATATCCATGTCACCCAAAAGCATCACTGACCTACACTCCTTTTTTACTAAATCTGATACTCCATAAAAGTACTTACTCATCTCATCCCATGGTTCACCCACCATGGAAGGAGCATACCTAGAAGCTGGGTGAACTTTAATCTATACTGCTTAACCGACATAGAACCTTGCCTCAAATTCATGAACTCTTCGACCTTAGCTTGCCTCAACTCCCTCAGGATGAACCGGTTAAGGAAAGCCCTCTCAAAGCATTCCCAAGTCATAGGGACCACATCCCTATCCCTAGCATCCCTCTATTGAGTGAACCAAATGTGATCCACGTCCTTGAGTTGGTAGAAAGCTAGCTCAATACCATCAACACCACCCACTTGCCTTACCCCAAAGATCTTCTTTACCTCATCCAAGAAATTTTATGGATCCTCACTAATTTTTGAACCCCAAAACTCAGGTGGATTCATGCGAATGATAGGAGCATATTGTTAGGCCTGAGAGACCATAGTCTGAGCTAGCATATGAATGGCATTCTTGAACTCTGTATTTGTGACCTCGAGGTCTGGAATTAGAGGGTCAACATTTTAGGCGGCTCGCCGAGGCATGGCACGGCGAGGAGGCATAATCTAAAACACATAAAGAATGGATTAGAGGGGTAATAGAGTTAAACTCTATCCCATGATATTGATCATGAAAGAAGTGAAGTTTTTCCTAAGACACCTTCGAGCTTCCCTCTCATAATTGTGGCGCGCTTTACACATATGAAAGAGACTCTAATCGATGCGGCTTTAAGACACCCTAGGAATCTTGAACTTGAGGCTCTGATACCAAATTTGTCATGCCCCAAGACTACCCTCTAGGCGTAACACGGGACCCTGGACCACAAGTGCCCCAAGTTAACCCTTGTCATAGAATACTGAGATATTCATAAGAAAACATAGCGAAAGTATAAATAGAAAGCTAGGCAACCCAATCCATAAATAATAAAGTCAAGATGAAACATAATGCGAAAGAGAGACCCAAATACTATCTATGTCTGAAAGCATCTAAATTGTCATAAAGATTAATGGTAGAATCCCTCAACTAACTCACAAATCAAAAGAAAGAACATAAAAGAGACAGGTCTAATATTAGCCCTCGGATAATAAGGACTCATAAACAGAAGATGGGTCTCTAGCGATGTCTAGCCAGACTCTGAGGGAAGGAGCCTGTATTTGCATCATCAAAGGATCCAACACGAGAATATGAGTTTGTACTATAGGATGTATTGAATATGTGAGATATGCATAATGTAGTAAAACGTACTTAAAACATAGCTAAAACTAAATCCATGCATAATAAGAGAAATCATAAGATATGTCATAATTTAAGCATAAGGTAAGAGATAACATAACACAAGACTTAAAAATATTCATACGGGAGTTTCTCTTAACCGACATAAACTATAATGACCTACATGGAGTCTAGTTAGAACCTTATCTATCAAGATCCTATAATAAGCCATAGAGGGTAACCTATGGTGGCAACATAGTTATGGGACTTACAGGTATGCTAAAATCTATTCCAACTTGGTTCTAAATACTACTCCTGAAACATACATATAGCTAAACTTATACTTATGACATATCCTATGCCAAATCTATTTGAAAAGCATAAAGACATATTTAATGTCAGCAATTCAAGATCATAAGTCTTAAAGATAAGAATAACCATAATTCCAAAACATACTTCTCTTTCTAAATTCCTAACTTGAAGAATTAGGCATGCAATTTCATAAATACATAAGGTCATGTTATCTAAACATGCCAATTTTCACTTGAAAACCTGCAATTCAATGGAATCCTGCTAGAAATCATCTTTAATGCATGGGCTTTTGAAATAAATTAAGAAACCTCAAATAAATCATAGATAAGTAATGAGAAACCATGAATTGATGCTTAAAAAAAGATCCATAACTTTTTCCCAATTTCAGTAAGAACCCTAATTTCACCATTTTATAAATCAAACTAAAACATAGGGTTTTGGGCATAAAGGTGAAGGGAATCCCTTATTGAATACACACATACCTTATGGGAGCTTTCTTGATCTAAGATGAAAAGAAATAGAGGCTTGAACTTGGAGATTGAGACTTGAAGCTTGAAGGAGTTCCTTTCCTTTTTTGGTAGATAAATGAGGAGTAATGAAAGACTTAGGCTAATAGGGGTAGAAACCCTACTAAAAGTGGCCAAAATGACCTCACTTAAGAGTTAAAAAGGTGGATAATTATAGAAATACCCCTGGGATTTAATTAGGAAAAAGTTTTTAAAAACCTCAGCTTCAGGTTCCACGGGTCCTTTCCACGAACTGTAGAAGTAACCACGATTCATGGATTGGACTCGTGGTTCCTTAGCCTAAAATTCAAGCTACTGATCAGATTCGACGATTTAACAGTATGACTCATGGAAACATCTATTAGTCATAAAAACCTCTCATGGTTTCTCGAGGACTTGACTACCCTCAATTTGAGTTCCACGAGTTGGTTCCACAACTTGTGAAACCATCCACGGATCGTGAACCTAATTCGTGGTCTCATACCTGATGTTGATCTATTGGACTAGATTTATGAGTCACTTCCACAACTCATGGTTCTAACAATGGCTCGTGAACGTGACTCGTGGTTCCTTGAAGTTCTCAATTATGAAGAGTTTCTATGTTTAAAAGTTGCATCAAATTCTTGGTGTCACAGAGAACAACCTTATTTTCTCTTCATTTCCCAAAAAACCAAAACCCCAACACTTTCTTTCTTCTTGTATCTTTTCACGAAATAACAATAACAACTAGACTTCAAAGGGTTATCATGAATGAAATTTCTAGGTCATAAACCGCATAAAACACAACAAAAAAGAGAAATTAGAGAGAGTGCTTGATTGAACTGTGGAAGTGATAAAGCTAGAAACCCTTAAAATTTAGGGTCGTTTATGCTCTTGTTTTTAAGAAATTGGTGGAAAATAGAATATGGATGGAGGGAAATTATTTTATCCAAAAAAGTTATGAGAATTAATAGGGCATACTTATAAAGTGTTATTTTCAGAATTATAAATATAACACATTCAAAAGTGTGGTTATATATATAAAGGGAAAATGACTCAAAACACACCTAAACTATGGCCGAAATTGCTATTACACACTCTAACTTTGTAGGCGTCCTATGACCCCCCTGGACTATTTTATAGCGTAATATTGAGGGTATTATCAGCTTAGTTGGACCATTAAATCACTCAAACTAAAGTGAGTGTTTACACACGCTACCAAAAAGAGGAGTCAATTATCATTAATGTTAATTTATCTTCTATTAACCTTAGGATTTTTCTAAAACTCTCTAACTTTATCTTTAGAATTATTGATCAAATAACACAAATCAATCAAATTTCTTGTGATTTTTGCTTTCAATCTATTGTTTTAAAGTTGTTTATTATATGTGTGTTCACTTGCACATCCAGCTATGATGATAATACCCTCAATATTACACTATTAAATAGTCCAGAATGGTCATAGGACCCCCACAAAGTTGGAGTGTGTAACAACAATTTCGGTCATAGTTTAGGTGTGTTCTGAACCATTTTCCCATATATAAATAAGTGTTGCTAATTATTTTATGATTTGACAACACATATAAAGTGTAGCCTATAAATTTAAAGAGAAAACTCTAAAAGCATTGCAAAAGTTTTTGTGGCCAAAAACTCGGTATAAAGGTCACGCCGTATAAATGTGCCCTTAGATACTTTTAGCAAAACTTTTTAAGCGTTGTCTAGTATTTATGTGGCCTTAGGCCAAATTTGTTATAGTGCCCTTGAGCTTGTAGTTAGAGCCCCAACTCGAGGATGTGGTAAAAAGTCAAACCATAGGTTGAGGTAAGGGACGGGTTGTGGTGCCAGCTTCGACCCAAACTCGATTACTATCACCGGAGCCAGACATTGAGAAGGTTCAATATGACTCAGAGGGTGTGGGTCCAGACCATTCCATTTTGAGTTTTGTGGCTACACCAATTCTCCAAGATACATTGGTTCGCCTTTTTGGGTTTCTAGAGTGTATTTCTTAGCCAACAACTTTGCTCAGTACTCTGATTAGTTCTCAGATCAGGGATGAGGCTCAGACTTTAGCTCAAACAGTCGCAGAGGGTTCAGGAGTGCAGCCTGTTACTGTGGCTCCCCAATTAGAGGTATTTTTAGTTCATATAGTTGATCCACCTATTCTAGTTGGGCCTACTTTGTCTTCAGATAAGTAAAATATGTTTGGTAAGTTTCAGCGGTTAGGTTCCCCAAGATTTTCTAGTGCTCCAAGAGAGAATGCGCATGAGTTTCTTACTAGTTTCCAGGAGAGGTTACATAACCTCGGGTTGGTTGAGTCGCATGGAGCAGATTACACCATGTTTTAGCTAGATGGTCCAGCGAAATAATGGTGGAGGTCTTAGATAACATGCAGGCTAGCCGGGTCACCTCCGCTTACTTGGGCTCAGTTCTCCACGACATTCTTGGAGAAGTATGTACCATGAAGCTTGAGATAGGGGTTGATGGATGAGTTCATCAGGTTGGAACAAGGCTTCGTGTCTATCTCAGGGTACGAGGTTCATATCTATGAGTTGGCTACGCATGCTACCATGATTCTTCCCACCGAGCATGAGATGGTGCATCACTTTATAAGAGATTTGACTTTACAGCTCCATTTGGCTATAGAGGATATGGTAGCTTCGGGCCAGTCCTTCTTGGAGGTGGTGGATCAATCCCATACTATTGAGGGCATACTTTCCAAGGCCCAAGGGGGCAGCGATAAGAGGCCCCGCTATCAGGGTATTTATAGTGTCTCAAGGTAGAGATTACTTTAGTAGGGGTCAGCACTAACAATGTTTCTAGTCAAGCTGGCCTATTCAGTCGACACTAAGTCTTCTCATGGTGCACATTCTGGGTATTCAAGTCATGGTGGCCAGTCTGGTTCAACAGGTTCTTTTGTTTAGGCTTTAGAAGGCACAAGGTGCTTTGAGTGTGGGGAGTTGGTCCACTTTTTTAGAGATTGTCCAAAAGTCAGACACAGTAGTAAGCAGGTCCAGGCCCCCAAGGCTCCAGTGCCACTGGCCAAAGGTGGTGCACAGGGTAGTAAGGAAGGTCCCCAGGGTACTTGAGGTGGTCTTCAGTCTAGTAGATCAGGTAGTTGTGGTGGTCAGAGCCACATGTATGCATTTCTGGGCCATCCAGAGGCTGAAACTTCAGATGTTCTCATCACAGGTACGATCTCTATTTGCCATCAGTCTGCTTCTACATTGTTTAATCTGGGGTATATATTTTTATTTGTGTTTGATCATTATGCTACCCATATGAAGTCTTCTTGTGATTTATTGCCTGCGCCTTTGCATGTAACTACCTTAGTAGGAGATTCTTTAATAGTGGATCATGTTTATCATTCTTGTATGGTGACTATTCTGGGGTATGACATGTGGTAGACCTATTTATGCTAGATATGGTTGACTTTGATGTGATTTTAGGAATGAATTGGTTGTCTCCCTATCATGTGATCTTGGATTGCTTCGCCAAACTATTACTCTTCGGATGCCTGGTATCACTCCTATTGTATGGAAGGGTACCAATAGCCACATACTGAGGGGAGTTATATCTTTCCTAAGTGCCCAATAGTTGGTCGTGAAGGGTGCTTAGCCTATTTTTCTCACATCCATGATATAGTTCCACCACACCTTCACCTGAGTCAGTTCTTGTGGTTTGCGAGTATTTGAATGTGTTTCTCTATGATCTATCGAGCCTTCCTCCTAATTGTGATATTAACTTCAGTATTTATATTGAGCCGGACACTTAGCCCATTTCTATTCTGTCATATTGAATGGCACAAGTAATGTTGAGGGTGCTTAACGATAAACTCTAGGAATTATTGAGTAGAGGGTTCATCAGGCCTAGTGTGTCTCCATGGGGTTCTTCGATTCTTTTTGTAAAAAAGAAGAAGAATGGGTCTATGTGTATTGACTACAAGAAGCTAAATAAGGTGACCATTAAGAACAGGTATTCGATGACATATATTAATGATTTGTCTGACTAGTTAGAGGGTGCAGCGATGTTCTCTAAGATAGACTTGAGGTCCTGTTATCATCAGTTGAGGATTAGGGTTGCGAACATCCCAAAAACTACATTTAGGACTCGATATGGCCATTATGAGTTTCTAGTCATGTATTTTTGGGTTTACTAATACCCAAAAACTTTTATGAAGTTGATTAATCATGTATTTAGAGCCTACCTGAATTCTTTCGTTATTGTGTTTATCGATGACATTCTAGTTTATTCAAGGAGTAGAGAGGAGCATGAGTAGTATCTGAGAGTTGTACTTTAGATCTTCCGAGACCATCAATTATATGCCAAATTAACTAAGTGTGAGTTTTGGCTTGAGTCTATGGAATTCTTGGGGCACGTGATGTCCAAATGGGATTATAGTGGATCCATCAAAGATTAGGACAATTTGTGATTGGGCTAGGCCTACATCTCCTACTGAGGTTCGCAGTTCTATTAGGTTGGTAGGCTACTACAAATAGTTTGTGAAGGGGTTTTCTTCTATAGCAGCTCTGTTGACAAGAATGACTCAGAAGAATATCCCTTTCTAGTGTTTGATGAGTGTGACGTGAGATTTCTGAAGCTCAAGGGCTTATTGACTTCAGCTCTGATTCTTACTCTTCTGGTTGAGGGCCTGGGGTTTATGGTATATTGTTATGCTTCTAGAGTTTGTTTGGGTTGTGTATTGATGAAGTAGGGTTGAGTTATTGCTTATGCTTCTAGAAAGCTAATGGTTCATGAGAGGAACTACCCCACTCATGAGTTGGAGTTAGTGGCGGTAGTCTTTGCATTAAAGCTTTAGATAGGCATTATCTATATGACATGCATTGTAAGATCTTCACTGACCATCATAGTCTTCAGTACATTTTTAGCTAAAAGGATCTAAATTTGAGGCAGCGCAGGTGGTTGGAGTTACTGAAGGACTATGACATCTCTATTCATTATCACCCAAGCAAGACAAACGTGGTAGTGGATGCCATGAGATAGAAGGTAGTAAGTATGGGTAGCTTGGCATATCTGGCAGCAGGTTAGCCAACTTTAGCTTTAGACATCCATTCCTTAGCTAACAGGTTAGTTAGACTTGATAACTCTAAGCTGGGTCGTATTCTTGCTTGTGTTGAGGCTAGATCTTCCTTGTTAGATAAGATTCGGGCATAATTGGTTGATGATGCGATATTAAGTATAATTTATGCTAAGGTATTGAGAGACGAGGCTAGGAAGGTGACCTTAGATTCGGAGGGTATTTTGAGGATTGAGGGTCATATTTGTGTTCCTAGAGTTAGTGATCTGGTCAGGTTTATTTTGGAGGAGGTGCATTGTTCTAGGTATTCCATTCATCCTAGGGCAGCTAAGATGTATTGTGACTTGCGATAGAACTACTAGTGGTGTGGGATGAAGAGAAATATCTCAAATTTTTTGTCTAGTGTCTTGAACTATCAGCAGGTGAAGTTTGAGCACCATAGGCCAGGTGGTTTGACTCAGAGGCTACCTATTCCAGAATAGAAATACGAGCAGATAGCTATCGACATCATAATAGGCTTGCCACGTACTTTGCAGAGGTTTGATGTTATATAGATGATCGTGTATAGGTTGACAAAGTCTGCTCAATTTCTGCCAGTTCTGACTTTCTACAGTTCAGAGAGGTTGGCTTAAATTTAAATCTGGGAGATTATCCGTTTGCATGGGGTACCTATTTCTATCATTTCTGATCATGTTACCCAGTTTAATTTGTGTTTCTGGAGGTCTATTCAGAGAGTGTTGGGTACCAAAGTTGAGCTTACCACCAGTTTTCACCCGCAGACTGATGGTTAGTTGGAGCGTACTATTCAAGTTTTGGAGGATATTTTTGGAGCCTTTGTTATTGATTTTGGAGGTCAGTGGGACCATTTCTTAGCCTTGGCAGAGTTCGCGTATAATAATAGTTACCATTCTAGTATTTAGATGGCTCTTTTTGAGGCTTTGTATGGTAGGCAGTGCAGATTTTTGGTGGGTTAGTTTGATGCCTTTGAGGTTAGACCATGGAATACTGAATTGCTTTGTGATTCTATGGATAGAGTTTGGCTCATTCAGGAGAGATTTTGTACTTCCTAGAGTAGGCTGAAGAGCTGTGTTGCACGGAGTGTTCAAGACATGGAGTTCATGGTCGATGATCGAGTGTTCATACGGGTATTGCCCATGAAGGGCATGATGAGGTTTGGGAGGAAGGGAAAGCTCAGTACTAGGTTTATAGGGACACTTGAGATCCTTTGCGCATTGGGGAGGTTGCTTTTGAGTTGGCCTTGCCTCTTGCTCTATCAAGTGTTCATCCCATTTTCTATGTTTCTATGTTGAGGCGTTATGTTCCAGATGAGTCTCACATTATTCAGTAGGAATCGGTTCAGTTGGATGAGTCTCTAGCCTTTAAGGAGGAGCCTATTGCTATTTTGACATGCAGGTTAAGAAGTTGAGGTCCAAGGAGATTCTGTCAGTTAACGTTCAGTGGCGGTATTTTCCTATCGAGGAGGTTACTTGGGAGATCGAGACTGATATGCGGACCCACTATCCCCACCTTTTTGAGCTTTCAGGATATTCTTTTCTTTAACTTTTGAGGATGAAATTTCTTTTAGTAGTGGATGTTTTAATGACCCTCTAGATTATTATTTTTATTTTCATGCTTTTTCTGCATTTTAAACCTTCCCACAACAGTTACAAGTCATTTATGACTTGTCGGGATTGATGGTTTGGTTCCAAAGTAGTTTGTTTGTATTTTAGGCCTATTTCCCTATTTTGGAACTCTTAAATCTAAAAGAGATGACTTTGGTCAACCTTTGGGAAAGATGGCCTTGGATTGAAATTATGTCAGCGCTATTAGCTCATGAGCGTTGACTTTCGTCTAGTGGGACCTTTGGTTTGGGTCCCGAGGCTTTCTCACTCATTTTGGGCTATTGGATTTCTTTTTGGCTAAAAGTTAGTTTTTAGGCGTGGGGCCCACTTTTTATCAAAACAATCTCCGTTGGGAATTTTGTCGATTCCATCGAGTCTATAATGCCATTTTTAGTAGGGTAGAATAGCTCATTGTTAGGTAGGCTAGCATAGTTCATTTGTATATGCGGGACCCCAGATGAATACCTAGGGTCAATCCGGTGACTTTTTGAGTTGAGAAAATGATGGTTTTGCTGGTTGATGTTGTAGGATCACTTAACCCTTTTGCCTACTTTGGTGGGGTGGATGCTTATGTGATGCCCACATATGTGGCGTGCCCACCATGTTCACAAAGAATAGTCTAGTGACCTAGCCATAAATCCTTCTTCATGTATGCAAGAGAAAGGCCACCTACGCAAGCCCACAACGCAATGGGTCTTTGCCTATGAGAAAGAGGACCTTGGCCCCTATATATTCATTTCACTTCATTTTATCCTCCATAATTTTGAATTCCTCCATTGTTTTAGAGCATTAAGGGCTGGTTGTGGAGCTGGTTTTCATCCCAAATATTCTAGTAAGTTCATATTATTTCCCCGCTCTTTTCCCGTCGTTTAATTCACGTTATCTTCCGTTTATTCCGTTTTAAATCCTTGTTTAAATATTTCTTGATCAAGTAGACTTTTGGGGCTGTTTTGGGCCCTGAAATGAGTCCCATTTACACTCAAATTTTGGACATGGGTTTAGAAACCTGCTGCAAACATAATTATAAATTTCTTTTCAATTTTGCTGCACGGGCCCTGATGGTTATTTTTTAACCCGATTTCTAGCCTAAAATTTTGTATAGAAATATGGGTGTCATTTTTTATGTCTTGATGCATAGATTATATTTTTAATAGTGTGGCAGTCTTCCAAGGATATTCAAAAGGTGAAGGCACTCGATTGATGGTTCGTGCTTGCAGTTCAACCCCGAGGTAGGTTACAATATCTTCTTTTAGACCTGGCTTAGTTAGATTTTATATTTTATAAGTTACTTGAATGTTAGGGTAAGTTTTAGGTTAAAATTAGGCTTGAATCCTACTTTCTGCTTAAATTTTCCAATTTTGGGATCATAGAATAGGTTTATTCATGATTATCCTTAGTTTAGGAGTTTGTAGCTTTGTTGTGGCTAGCCTAGAATCCCTAGAGTAGTTAAGGAGGTTTTAGAGGTAGAGTAGGTGCCTTGGTTTTTTTTTTGTATTATTGTTTTGTTTTATGTCTTTATTTACCGTTATTGCGTAACTATGGGCCTGAAGCCATAGCTTTGGACTGGACGGAGTTCCAGGTAAGTACCTTGTTTGGAGGGTGCCCTTGCCCTATCTTTAGTGTATACTTCTACATTGACTTGAGTGTTATGCTGCATATATTCATTCATGCATTGATGAACATAGAACATAACTAGTTTTCCTAAGAAAGAATGGTTGGTTTCTGAGTTAAAAAGAGATATTTCAATGTTACTACACATTTCAAACTTTTAAAAGGATTTGTACTACTATACTATCGATTTCAGATTTAAAAGCTAAAATGCCTCCCTTTTAACTGATTTAAGTTCTGTGGAGGGTACTTTAACTCATTGCATATTTGATGCTGAGATTCTAAACCCATATTACTTATTGCGTGTTCGATGCTGGGATTCCAGACTCATATTTACTTATTGTTCATCCGATGCTGGGATTTCTGACTCATGTTGCATCGACCGTGTACTGCACCTCATCCATCTCATGTTGTACTGCATTGTATGTTAACTGATTCTGCTTTAAATGACGAATTTCCTTATTAATATTATCTTCATCATTTGTTAGGTTATGGCTCTTTTTAATTGATAACTAGATTTAGGTGGATCTCCTTAGTTAGCTTACTTTCTTGTAGCTTATATTGTATATTATCTTTCTGAACTTGGTCGGCCTATGATGCCTACTGAGTATCGTATGTTTTGGTACTCATACTATGCTTTGCATCTTTTTCTAATGCAACACCTAGTACGAGCCTCCCTCAATGATCATTCTCTCTCGTTTGTGGCCAGCTGCTGTTCGAATCGTGGTGAGCTCCCAGCGTTTGGAAACTTTTACTTCTTTTCCTCTACCCTCCTGTCTATATTTTTTATTTTGGATAGGCAGTATATGTTATATAGCTTTATTTCATACTTTAGATGCTCTTGTACCGGTGACACCAGGTCCAGAGTTGGTTCTTGTATATGCTCATCTTCTCGGTCACTTTAGGGTTCTTGTATATTTAGTACTATGGGTATGTATCTATATTATTGGCCCCTATCTTGCATGTTTTTCTTTTGCTTTCATTTATTTAGATTCTTAGTCATGTTATCGTATTCTTGGGTTGGCTTGCCTACTGGGGGTTTTGGTAGGCTCTATCATGACCCAATTTCGGGTCGTGATAGAATTTGATTCCATCTTCAGCCTTCTTTTGGGAGAGTGATCCTTACCTCATTGGGGAGGTAATTATGGAATTTATTCCTATTTTCACTCAGTCCGAGGGATATTTATGGACCTTTTCTCTATTTACTTTATTGTATATATTGATGAACTCCAGTGGCCCATGAGATTACTATGACTTTTTACTTTATTGCATATGTTGATGAGCTCCGACAGCCCGAGGTATCATCCGGCTTTTACTTTTCTTCATTAGCCAAATATTGCATTTCATCATCCCATATTGCATGACATATTTACAGTATACCTATATTGCATGTATTATTATTATTATCTTGACTTTATCCTCACTATGTTTGAGAATTCTATGTTTGCTTTTGGTATATAGTTTACTTTCATGTCGTTTATATTATATATTGTCTTCTGAGCTTAGTCAGCCTATGATTCCTACTGAGTACTCCATGTTTTGGTACTCATACTACTCTTTAGTATCTTTTTCGGATGCAGCACCCAGTACGAGTCACCCTCTTTTATCCTCTACTCGTTCATGGACTTTTGTTGTTCAGATCGGGGTGAGCTCTTGGCATTTGGAGATTTACTACTTTCTATCTTGTATCTACTGTCCATATTTTGTATCTTCCAAAAATATTTATTTTTGTATAGCCCTACTCTCATACTTTTAGAGTCGCTTGTACCGGTGATACCAGGTCCGGGGATGGTATTATTGAATATATATTGTCTTTCTCATTTCCTTCGAGCCTGTGATGTATATTTTGTACCCATTATGTATATATCTGTACTATGTGGCCCATTTATCTCATGTCTGCTTCTGTTGTTATTTATTTTATCTTTACTTTCAATTATTGGTTAGGTTTTGAATTACCTATTGGATGGTCATAGTAGGTGCCATTATGGCTCTATTTTGGGTCATGACAGTATGGTATTAGACTTTAGGCTCACTAGTCTTAACAATACAAGATCAAGTGCCTAGTATAGTCTCGCGGATCGTTACAATGACGTTTATATCCTATCTTTAGGTGGCTAGAGGGGATTCTTAGGAAAATTCTACCTTTTTGATTACTTATCGTGCATTCTTAACTCTATAAAATTCTCAAAACAAATCGAGAGGTGAGTACGAGGCTCTTATGCCTGTAGTTAGGTCCCTAACTAGGGTTGGACACAGAGGTATACCTAGAGGTTGATGCCGGGCATGAGCTACAACACCAGCTTGGGGCCAGGATAGTGTACCATCACCAGAGCTAGAGGTAGTGGTTGAGGATATTAAGTATCAGTCGAAGGGTGTAGGGCCAACCCAGCCTCCAACAAGATTTGTAGGTACACCAGTTCTTTAGGATACTTTGGTTAGGATCCTTGGCTTTCTATAGGGTATGTCATATGCGGGGACTTTGCCTAGCACTCTGAGTGGTTTACTAGTTAAAGATGAGGCATAGACTTCAACTCAGGTAGCGACACTGGGTTCAAGAGCGTAACCTGGTATTGTAACTCCCTGTCTAGAGGATTGCCAGTACCAATTATCGCTTAGCCTATTGCAGCTAGGCCACCTATGTCTTCTGAGGATCAAAAGATGATTGGTAGGTTTATCAGATTAGTTCCTTCGAGGTTTACAAGTGCTTCGGGAGAGGATGCGCATGAGTTTTTAGTGAGATGCCAAGAGAGGTTGCATAACGTCGACTTAGTGGAGAGCTTACCTTGAGTGTAGACCAGGTAGGTCACATCTTATGACTTAGGCTCACTTCTCCAAGGCTTTCTTGGAGAAGTAAGTAGCTTACAACATGAGAGAAAGGTTGGGGTATGAGTTCACGGATCTTCAGTGGTTCTTTGTTAGTTTTAGAGTAAAAGGCACAATTCCATGAGCTGGCTAGGGATGATACTATGATTATGCTGACAGAGCACAAACAGGTTCACTGATTATTTAGAGAGTTGATTCTACCACTCCATTTGGCAAAAGGGCATCTAGTGGCATCAGGGGCTATGTTCCTTACGGTTGTCGATCATGCGCTGACTATTGAGAGGATATGTTGCGAGGCCTATGGAGGCAGCGATAAGAGGCCACACTGCCAGGGTGGTTTGAGTGGTTCTCACTCTAGAGCTAAGCATTTCTCTTGTAGAGATTACCCTCAGTACTTTTAGCCTTGTAGGCCCATTCAAGCAGCACTACAGATTTCACAGAGTGGGTATCTGAGTTAGAGTGGTTAGGGCATCCAGAGTTTAGGTCTGACATTCAAGATGCACAGTCTGGGTATTTAGGTTGTGGTGTCCAGTCTGGTTCAGTTGGGTCATCACAACAGGGTGCATCTGGTAGAGATTGCTATGAGTGTGGAGAGTTAGGACACTTTACTAGGATTTATCCCAGGTTCAGACAGGGTACCCAACAGGGTCAGCTAGTTCAGGCCCCAGGGCTCTAGTGCCACTGGCCAGAAGTGGTGTTCTTGGTAGTATGGGTTGTCCCCAGGGTGTATGAGGTGGTTCTCAGCCAAGTAGATCAGGTGGTCGTGGTAGTTAGAGCCACATATATACTTTTTCGGGTAGGCTAGAGGCATATGCTTCAGATACTGTCATCATAGGTATGATCTCCATTTATCATCAGCTAGCTTCTTCATTATTTCTTCTAGGGTATATATATTTGTATGTGTCTGCTTACTATGTTGCTCGTTAAGAGTTATTATGTGAGTAATTGCCTATACCTATGCATGTAGCTACTCTTGTAAGAGATTCCTTACTAGTGGATCATGTGTATCAGCCTTGTGTGATGACTATCTTGGGGTATGACACTTGGGTAGACCTGATTATCTTAGATATGGTGGACGTCAACGTAATTCTAGGCATGGATTGGCTATCTTTTTATCATGCAGTCTTTAATTGGTTTGCCAAGACTGTTACCTTATGTATTCTTGGTATCTCTTTGATAGTATAAAAGAGTACCGATAGTCATATGCCGAGGGTAAGTTATATCATTTATGTGGTTGCGACACTTGGTAGGGAAGAGGTCTTTTGCTTATATTGCTTATGTTCGTGATACTAGTGTCGACACTCCTTTACTTGAGTCAGTTCATGTGGTTCATAATTATTTAAATTTGTTTCTTACTGATTTATTGAGTCTTTCTCCTAAATGTGACATGGACTTTGTCATTGATATTGAGCTGGCACTAAGCCCGTTTCTATTTTTCCATATTGGATGGAACCTGTTGAGTTAAGATAGCTTAAGAAGCAGCTTCAGGATCTTCTGAGTAAGGGGTTTATTAGGCCTAGTGTGTCTCTATGGAGTGCTCATGTTCTGTTTGTGAAAAAAAAGGATGGCTCCTTGCGTATGTGTATTGACTACTGACAGCTTAGTAGGGTGATTATCAAGAAAAAATATCCAATGTCGCATATTGATGACTTGTTCGACCAGCTAGATGGTGCGGTGGTGTTTTGTAAGATAGATTTAAGGTCAAGCTACCACCAATTGAGGATCAGGGTTGTGGACATTCCAAAGACTGCCTTTAGAACTTGTTGTGGCCACTATGAGTTCCTAATTATGTCTTTTGGTTTGGCCAATGCCCCAGCAACATTTATGGAGATAATGAACTGGGTGTTCAGGGCCTACTTGGATTCATTTGTCATAGTGATCATCGATGACATCTTAGTCTATTTTGAGGAGTAGAAAGAGCATGAGCAGTATCTGAGAGTTGTACTTCAAACTTTGCAGGATCAGTAGTTGTATGCCAAGTTCACTAACTGTGAGTTCTGGCTTAAGTCTGTGGCATTCTTGGGGCATGTGGTTTTCAAGGATAGGATTATGGTGGATCCGATGAAGATTGATGCAGTTCGTGATTGGGCTAGGCCATCTTCTCCTACCGAGGTTCACAGTTTTATCAGGCTAGTAGGTTACTACAGAAGGTTTGTGAAGGGGTTTTCTTCTATAGTAGCGCCTTTGACTAGATTAACTTAGAAGAATGTCCCTTTCAAGTGGTCCAATGATTGTGAGGCGAGCTTTTTGAATCTTAAGGCCTTATTAACTCCAACTCAGATTCTTACTCTTCTAGTTGAGGCCATGGGTTTACTGTATATTGTGATGCTTCTAGAGTTGTTTTGGGTTGTGTTTGATGCACTAGGGCAGAGATATTGCATATGCTTCTAGGAAGCTGAAGGTTCACAAGAAGAACTAACCAACTCATTCTTTGGAGTTGGCAGTGGTAGTCTTTGCGTTGAAGATCTGGAGGCACTATCTATATGGAGTTTATTGTGTGATCTTCACTGAGCATTGTAGTCTTCAATACATTTTCAGCCAGAAGGACCTTAATTTGATATATAGGTGGTTGGAGTTTCTGAAGGACTATGACATATCGATTCTCTATCACCCGAGCAAGGAAAATATGATGGTAGATGCATTGAGCTGAAAGGTTGTGGGTATAGGGAGTTTGGATTTTCTAGTGGTAGAGGAGTGATCTTTGGCTTCGAATATCTAGTCCTTAGCTAATAGGTTGTTTAGATTGATATTTTTAAGCCTGGGAGGATTCTTGCTTTTGTGGAGGCTAGATCAATGTTGTTGGAGCAGATTCGAGAACAATAGTTTGAGGATGTGAAGTTTAGGATTATTCAGGATAAGGTGTTGAGTGGCTAGTCTAGGAAGGTTACCTTAGATCCGGAGGGTGTTTTAAGGATTGAGGGTCATATTTGCGTCCCTACAGTTGGAGATTTAGATAGGTTGATTATGGAAGAGGCCAATTATTCTAGATATTCTATCCATTTGAGGGCCACGAAGATGTACCGTGACTTAAGGCAGCATTACTGGTGGTGTGGGTTAAAGTAAGATGTCTTGAATTTTTTGTCTAGGTGCTTGAACTGTCAGTAGGTGAATTATGAGCACTAGAGATCAAGTGGTTTAACTTATAGGCTACCCATTCCTGAGTGGAAGTATGAGGGCATAGCTATAGACTTCATGGTAAGCTTTCCACATACTTTTCAGAGATTTGATGCTATTTGGGTCATTGTGGATAGGTTGACCAAGTCTTCTCACTTTCTGCTAGTTCAGACTTCGTACAATTAAGAGAGGTTAGCTCATATCTATATTTTGGAGATTATTCATTTGCACAAGGTCCTTGTTTTCATCATTTCTAACGATGGTACTTTATTTCCATTGTGTTTCTAGAGGTCGATTTAGAGAGATTTGGGTACCCGAGTTGAGCTTTGCACAACTTTTCACCCATAGACTAATGTTCAATCTGAGCGTACTATCTAGGTTCTTAAGGATATGTTACGAGCATGTGTAATTGATTTCAGAGGTCAGTGGGACCAATTCTTTGCTTTGGCAGAGTTTGAATAGAATAATAGCTACTATTCGAGTATTCAGATAGCTCCATTTAATTCGTTGTATAGAAGGAGGTATAGGTCTCCAATGGGTTGGTTTGATGCTTTATAGGTTATACTTTGGGGCATTGACTGGTTGCATGAATCTATGGATAGAGTTTGGGTGATTCAAGAGAGATTTTGTACTGCTCAGAGCAGGCAGAAGAGCTATGCTGATTGGAGGGTGCGAGACATAGAGATTTTGGTTGGGGATAAAGTGTTCCTTTGTGTGTCACCCAGGAAGGGTGTGATAAGGTTCGGGAGGAAGGGAAAGCTTAGCCCTAGGTTCATTCGCCCTTTTGAGATTCTGTGAGGGGTTAGGAAGGTAGCTTATGAGTTTAGCTTTGCCTCAAGTTCTCTGGTGTTCACCCTATTTTCCATGTGTCTATGCTGAGGTGGTACATGTTGGATGAGTCTCAGGTGATTCAATGGGAGTAGGTTCAGTTGGACAAGTCTTTGGCTTTCGGGGATGAGCTTGTTGCTATTCTAGATAGGCAGGTTAGAAAGTTGAGGTCTAACAAGATTCTATCGGTTAAGGTTCAGTGGAGGAATCATCTTATCGAGGAGGCTACTTGGGAGACAAAGCTCTATATACAGACTAGACATCCTTACCTTTTCGAGCCTTCAGGTACTTTCTGTTATTTAACTTTCGAGGATGGAAGTCCATTTTAGTAGTGGATGTTGTAAAGACCCTCGTGGTTATTTCCTCTTTTCACTATTTTGACCCTTCCCATAGCTTTTACACTATTTTTATGACTTTATGGGAGGGGTAGCATGGTTCTCGAAGTGTTCGGTTGAGTTTTAGAAGTGATTCTCTTTTTTCAAGCTTTAAAGTTGAAATGGTTGACTTTGATCAACATTCTTAGTAAACAGGCTCGAATGAAAATCCTGTCAGTGTTGTTAGGTTTGAAACGTGGATTTTGGGCTAGTGGGGCCTTTGGTCTGGGTCTCGAGGCTTCTAGACTCATTTTGGGAACTTGGGTGAATTTTGGTAATTTTGGTTAAAATGTTAAATTCGGTCAACATTTTGTCAAGATGACCTAACAATCGTCGATTCCATTAAGTCCAAAATGTCATTTTCAGTTAGGTAGCACGTTTCGTTGGTGTACATAGGACTCTGAATAAATTCCAGGAGTTCATTTGGAGACTTAGAAGTAGGTTGAAGCAGCTGATACAACTGGTGCTGGTGCTACTGCTCCTACAGAGCTTAGCTCACACAAGCGAAGCTGCTCCTGCAATGAGTTGGTGATGTTAGTAGCTTCTGCTCCAGTGGAGTAAAGCCCGCTCCTGCAGAGAATGGGCTTCTCTTCTAGAGGGTGCACTGTGCACCCATCCCTGTTCCTGCGGTATTTCATCACCGCTGCAAGCTCGCACCTATGGAGCTTGAGGAGACGGTTGGTCTCCACTCCTGCGTAGATTGGTCTTCTCCTGCGGCATCACGCCTGCAGCTAAAGTTTTGCAGGAGAGACAATTGCTGACCCTTTTAAGGTCGTTTCCTTCACTATTTTTCAAAGTTCAAATCATTTCCCTGGAAGTTGTGAGCTTGGGTAGGGTCGTTCCTCATTATTTCTTGGCGATTCCACAATATGGTGAGTTAGTTATCTTCCTTCTTACGTTTTATTACCCATCCTAGCATTAATTTCGAGTTTTTTTTGTGATTTGGGTCTTGAATTCCTTGATTTTCCCTCTATTAAAGTGATATTTTCGGACCATTTAGGGTCCAAATTTAATTCCATCTTTGCCCTCTTTTTGGGCATATGATTCATGCCTCATTGGAAAGGTAATTATGGAATTTATTCCCATTTTCATCGATAGATCCCAAGGGACAACTTTTGACCCGATTTTTGGCACAAATTTAAAAAATTTAATATGGGTATCGTTAGTTCCATATTGACGTGTTTATTATGTTCTTGATAGCGTTACAGCAATATGAGGCACTGCAGAAGGGAAAGGCTACCGAGTGATGGTTCATAGTTATCGTTCAGCTGTGAGGTAGGTTGCGGTTTCCTTTCTTTAGTTTTAGATCAGTTAGATAGTATATTTTATAAGTTTCAAGATTGTTAGGGTAAATTTCTAGGTAGAGTTACGTTATGATAATATTCTGAATAAACGGCCTATTTCGGGGACCTTCGAATAGTTTACCTTCGTAAGCCTCGATAAGTTAAGGTTGCTTGCTAGCATGTTAGGAATAGATTAGGGAATCCTTAGTTATGCTTAGTAGAGCTTTTCATGGTAGAATAGATTCCTTTAATTATTTTTTGTTGCTATAGCTTATTCTTTTTCATAGTATATATCCTGTAATGAGATTGTAGGCCTGAGGCTGTGGTTTTGGACTGGCTGGACTCCATGTTAATGTGACTTGCTTGAAGGGTGATTTTACCCTATTTTGTTCGTACATATATGTATATATATATACTTTCATTGGCACGCATACATTTATACATACATACATATGGTTTATGATACATTTTGGAGGAAATATTTGCTTCGATTTTTAATAGGAAATTATACAACTTTTACTACAGTTTTGGATTACAAAAAGGCTTGTATGATTTTATCACTGATTTTCTAATTTGGAAAGATTGTATCACTTTTACACTCGATTCGAGAGACATTTACGGACCTTTTCTTAGTTTATTTTATTGCATATGTTGATGAACTCTGACCGCCCATGAGGTTACTCTGGGTTTTAACTTTATTGCATATGTTGATGAGCTCCAGCGGCCCTAGGTATCATTCTGGTTTTTACCTTTCTGTATTGGTCACATATTGCATTGCATCATCCCATATCGCATGGTATATTTCATGTATACCTATATTGCATGTATTATTATTATTATTATTATCTTCACCTTATCCTTGCTATGTTTGAGAATTCTATGTTAGTTTTCGTTATATAGTTTACTTTCATGTCCTTTATATTATATATTGTCTACATGTCCTTTATATTATATATTGTCTTCTGAGCTCGATCAGCCTATAATACCTACTGAGTACCCTATATTTTGGTATGCATACTACAATTCTGTATTTTTTTCTGATGCAGCACCCAGTATGAGTCACCCCCATTGATTCTCTACTCGTTCATGGAATTTTTTTGTTCAGATCGTGGTGAGCTCTAGGCATGCGGAGATTTGCTACTTTCCATGTTGTATCTACTGTCCATATTTTGTATCATCTAGAAATATGTATTTTTGTATAGCCCTACTCTCATACTTTTTAAGGCTCTTGTACCAGTGACACCAAGTCCGAGGATTGTATTCTTGTATATATATTGTCTTTCCTCATTTTCTTAGGGCCCGTGATGTATATTTTGTACATGTTATGTATATATCTATACTATGTGGGCCATTTATCTCATTTTCGCTTTCGTTGTTATTTATTTTAGTCCTTACTTTCAGTTATTTATTGGGTTTTGTCTTACTGGAGAGTTATAGTAGGTGTCATCATTGCCCGATTTTGGGTTGTGACATAACTATTATATTCTATTGAACACTCTTTATAAAGTAACATTGGTGCATCTTTTATTTGAGTCTAAGTTGTTAATTGAACTAATTTCCTAACTTGAGTAGTATTTTCCTTTTGGTTGTCTTGTTCTAGTAAGTGTGAGAATAAGAAATTCTTAACCAAGTATGCTCTCCTTTCTTTAATCTAATGTACCTTAAGTCAATTTCTCTTTTGTCTGAACTTCAGTTTGTAGAGTTTAATAATTTTAAGTGAAGATTGTCATTGTGTTTTTTCTTGTTTTTTTTTTTAAAATCTAGAAAAGGATTTACTACATTTTTTATGAAGTTGAAGAGAAATAAGTAAAACTGATTATAGTCTCATTATTCAAGACGTGAAATTTGCCCAGTTTGGTGTTGGTTAGTGTTAGACCTCTAGATTAGGCTTATGCACACGCAATTGTACACGGTCTGACAAGTAATATAGGACTTGTAAGTCCAAATTATCGATCCCATAGGGAAATGATGAATTGGTAACTATAATAAACTCATATTCTAACTATTCAGTGATGTAAATAAGAGAAGATTATTTATATTAGCTAATTAACTACTAAATACTATAATTATAATACTTAAGTTGTGATTTCAGATATGATTTGTGATCCAGGGTTGCGGACTTAGAATTATCCAGTTCACTAGTTTGACTGATTTCCTGAGTTACTTGTTACGAGTTGATATTCTTGATGTTGAGCAACCTTCCAAATTGCCATTACGCCTACTCGACTATCCCTAACGCCTATATTCCTATGGTCATCGATTGATAGTGAAGTGCATCTGCTTTGGTATAAACTATGCAAGGCTAAAGGGTATATTTCTATCTACATAAGTGAATTGTTCTCCCCTCACAAGGGATCCATGACCAAGCTCTATCTCTTACTACGAATGTAAGTTCTCTATTCGTAGTTCAACTTACAAGCCGTAGATAGTACTCAATAACCAGCCAAAGAATTAAGTAATTAAGACAAAGGAAAGATAAGTAACTCAAATAGTGGAAATCCAATCAAACTACTTTAACTTCAAACAAAAATGTTGATATTCATCCACAACCCTAGATACTATAAGTTTAGCTACTCATGAACTGATTACGATAGCAATATTCCGTGAATAAGGAAAGATTCAATCATACAAAGAAAAAGGAAAAGAAAAACCTAGGTAGAAACCCTTGGCTCCGTCCCTACGTGTTTCTCCCTCCAAAAAGCCCATATGTCTTCTTCTATGCTCCAAGGTGTATTCAGTATTTTGAAGACGTATCTTGATGCTAAAATATGGATAAAAGTAGTATTTATAGGGTTTAGGAGGGTTCCAGGTCAGATTGGAATGTTTGAGCCAAACGTGGCTGAAATAGGCCAAATTTGGCCTATGGCCTACCCTTGTGCAGCGCCTAGGGTGGATCTATAGTGAAATTAGGTTGCCTCCTCGTGTGGTCTTGTCCATTGCACTATGGGGGCGCCTAGGATGGAACCCAGGGCCTCTCCGTAGTGCATTTTTTTGCCTTTTTCACTATTTCATCTCTGTTAAGCTCCCGTCTTGATCTTCTCACTATGGACATGATCTGGATCATCTTCCTCAGCTCTTACTCAAAATTCAAAGCTCCATAACCACTTTGTTATATTCAAATCCATGCAAAACCCTTTACTTTTCAGTCTACACATCAATACAAGCTACATAAGTGTAATTTTTATAAAGTAAGCTCAAAAGCGTTTTAAAATAAGTGAAATGTCAGGGAATATATATATTGTAATGACCTGTTCAGTAATTATTAAAAGGCACCTCATATCAGGTGGGTTATTCGTGCTAAGAAATGGGTTAGAAAACATACGAGGTGAGGAGTTAGAAATCTTGGGCTGGGCTAGGCTAGTCTCGGACGAATTCTGAGCAAGGTAAGGTCTAGGAAAATATGGGTGCGGATTCGGTATTATATTTTAGGTGGAGCTAGTTTTTCTATTATCCAAAACCCTAAGGAGGGGACTTTTCGAAGATAAATTCGGGTGAGTAGAACTCCTGATATTAAAGTTAACGTGAAAGGGTTGGTACGAAATGTCAAGATTTCGAAGTGTTATGAAATGCGCCATTTGTGGGAATTTTCCGCGGTTATATTATGTCTCAACTGCTATAGCAGTTGACAAAGTGCTATCACGACCTCTGCTATAACGGAGAAATTACCGCTATTGCAAAAGTCAATGCCAGTTTGCACCGCTATAGTGGTAGGTTCCGCTTTGGTGATACCGGTATAGAGGAGCGTGGACCACTATAGTGGAGCGACGAGATTAGAAAACTCAAAAATGGATTTTATAATTTCATTCTCTCTCATTCAGCCCCAAAACAGATGAGGGTTACTCCAGGAACCCTCCTAGGCTGCTCTAAGGCTTGGGAGCTATGGGGAGGCGAGATTCCGGCAAAAAGGATGCAAAACCATGGATTTCGGGCTTGTCATCGACCAGGGAACGCCTTCACGGAGCCAGAAATAACACTGCATAGTTGCTTGGTGTCCAGGTAGGCTAGGCTTTTTTCATGATTAGATTGACCTACTTTTATTTCATACTTATCGTATAGACTGAAAAGGAGAATCCATGCCTAGGCCTTCAGGCACGGAGTCTGGAGGATTTGTTATGTTGAATTGGTTAAACTAGAATTGATTGAGTTATGATAATATGTTGTGACATTTCAGGTTGTTAAGATTAACTAGGTGTTGTGTGATGATAAAATATGAGGACTAGGGTGTCAGAAAGGTTCGAGGAATCGAGAAACTTGGGTAATTAGACCATAGGTTAATGAGGGAGTTCTTTGAAATATTTGTTATAAAGGAAGTAGAATGTCATAAATGGTTGAATTACTAGGGTTAGGGGAGGTCTTCCCCATGTTGTAATTCGGTCCTAGGAGAAGGGTCAGGAATGGGTGTATCTACTAGTATGCATTAAGGGGTGAACTGGAGTTAGTCTTTGTACGGGGTTCAAGGTTGAGTTTATGTACCCGGAATAGGGGTAGGTGATGGTTATTGATTTTCAATATGCATTATGTATTCATGTAGGTTTTCTTAGTATTATATGAGTTGCATGCTTAGGGAATGAATTGTGAATGTTAAGTTGTCCGGTTATCAGTCTTGTGAAATGAACTTGTTGTTTGGTTGTTGGTTTATAAGTGTGTTTTGTTCATTGTATGTGATTGATTGGACTTGGTGTGACATTTTGTTGGCTCGGGTACCACGCCTAGTATGGGAATACTAATGGTTGGCTCGGGTACCACACCTGGTATAGGTTCTATATTAGTTAGCTTGGGTACCACGCCTGGTACGAGTTTAATTTGTTGAATTGTTGTATTCTGATGATGGTTCCATGAGTGGACCGGGTTGTATTCTTTACCTGTGATTGATTATATTGGTCCTTGAGAGACCTGGTTGTTGCACTTAAATGTGGGAGATAGTCCTGGGGTGGGCTAGGAATTGCATGTTAACACTAGGTGTTAGTGTAGGGATCCTTGGCTGGTCCAGGAAAGATAAAAAAGGGTATATGCTATTGTTACTTGTTCATTGTTTAAGTTTGTTGTGGAACCTATTCCATGTGATTGATAAGTTTAGAAGGAAGACTGAGAGTCTGGAATAATAGTGTTACAATTTTACTTGTCGTTTCTTTACATATTGGTTTCTTGAGTGAACCGGATATATATGTGATTGTTGTTCCTTACATGTTTGGTTCCTAAGATGGCCAGGAGTTATTATGATTTGGCATATAGTTGGTCCTTGAAGGACCGGGTTAGTGTGCTTAAGTGACAAGGTGGTTCTTCTGAGAAGTGGGGTCGCATGTTATTGGCATAGATGATGTCCTAGGGATCCTTGTTAGTCCGGGTTATGTAAAATGGATATATGTTTGTTATCACTGAGAATTGTCAATGTCGGTTAGGCTTGTTACGTGCGGTTGATAAGCTAAGGAGGAGACTTGTGGTCTGGTTATGATGTTGTATGTGGTTACATATTGAGTATGGCCCTGGGGTCATTGGGATGATTTGTACTAGTAGGTGGCGATACGATAGTTGTGGTCTACGTCACTAAGTAGTGGGGTTTACTTTGGGTTGTTGCGTCATAGTTGTTGGCTTGGGTAAGGGAATGATAGTCCGGGTATGGACTTAAGACTTGGGAAGTCTAGGTGGTAAGTAATACTTGGGACATCTAGGTGGTAAGTAAGACGTGCTAAGTCTAGGTTGTAAGTTTGACTTGAGAAGTCATAGGCGGGGAGTACGGCTAGAGTGGGGGGGGGGGTTGTTAGCAGAAAGGGCAGGAAGGTTCAGTTTTTCGAAGTGGGATTTGAGAATGATGGATGTTGACGGGTTGAAGTATTTAAATTATGTATTCTCCTTGATTTCTTATATGATGGTAGGAGTGGACTTAGGTCGACCGATGATGCCTACCAGTACGTGTGTTTGTACTGATTCTACTCTTGCTATACCTTTTGGGGTATAGTCTGTTTGCAGGGTTGGTGATGTTTCATAGGTACACAATGAAGAAAATATTCAGCAGCTCGTACTTCTTGTTCCTATGGTGGAGTTG